>JAQIXC010000070.1:0-54164 GCA_034697605.1 Metabelba pulverosa
TATCTTATATTTGGTTTAAAATAAACTTTTATTCGACTGTAGATTGCGTTTGAATGACTGAAACAGTGATATCTGGTTCACTCGAGTTCCTCACATCCAGTGCATCGAATTCGTACATTAGTAGAGTGTAATGTAGATTATTGTTTAATGCAGGTTCTAGAATCTAGAATCTAGATGCTAGGACATCTCGGTACATGAGTGGACTGCCGTTCAATTTTGGCAGTATATGCGGCCAAAGAGGAAAGAGAGGCGACTGACGTCAGCTGTCAATCGCAGTAATGCGCGAACGCGTCACGTGTTGTGTGCGAACACAATGTGTTCGGCGCTCTATGCGTTCGCCACAGCATTTCACCGTCAATTAGGCATGCTACAATGTTTGCCACAAGTACGGGCTTGTTATCTTGCGATCGAGGCTAAAGTTATTATAACTTAAATATTTTCAAAGTTAACATTTATTAAATAAATAAAAATATAATAAAACATTCAAATAATTTCTTCAATTTATACATTTTATCGATTGTATATTTTAAATATTATGATAACTTAAGTTTTAAAATTTGCAGCGAAGGTTTAAAAAAGTTTCAAGGTTATTTATTTTATAATGTTTATAATATAATGTTGTAAAAATAATCTTACAATATTAAATGTTTAAATATTATGTATATTTTGTAAATAAAATAAAACATATTTATGATAAAAATAATATTCTTATTTTATTATTGCGGTCATAAATGACAATTATTAATTATTAAATACATGCCTGAAAACTATACAAAAAAATAATATTAAACTAGTTTAATTAACGCGTTTGCTAAAACGTTATTATTTCCTATAACTAGCTATATATATTAAAATAAATAAATAATTAAATTGATTGTTTTGCTCTATTGTTATAACTGAGATAATTTAAAGCTTGAAGATATTTTATTAGTTTTACAAAATTATTAATTTTAATCTTAAGAAGGAGTAAACTTTAAAAGAATTGAAAAAAACTTCCTATTAGTACACAAGTTATAATAATTCAATATGTAATCCGTATACAGTATGCACGCACGCGCGTATATAAACACGTATAACAGAATAAAGCGAAACGACATAAACATTGTTGTGCTTCAGCCCCTATCAGCCGTTTAGGCGTACGAGAGGTGGCAGACATGTGCAGCGATACGACGATTGCCTGAATCGGTTCATTCACTTCATTCACATTAAAACTCATTTCTGTTCTTCAATTCAATTCTTGATTCCATTTATAGTATTAATAGTAAAATGTTTTACGAATTCAATCAAAGGATTGGATTTTGTGCTGAAAAGCGATTTTTGAAAATCAATTCATTTGAAGCGCTTTTGAGTTGAGTTTGACTTCAGTCTAAAAATCGCTTTCGATTTGAACACAAGTTTTATGTCATTTCTCTATTAAATTGGTTTTAGTTTTGAATTAATTAATTGTTTTAATAATTGTTGTAATAATAAAATAGTGAAACAAAACGACAGAATATAAGCAATTAATTGGCTTTTCGTGTGTTTCCTGATTGTGGTTATCGGCAAAAGCGGTCAAACCATCGATAGTCGGGAATCGGACTAAATGTGCGATTGTCTGCGAATCTGCTAATGTCTGCGAACGCCTACCAGAAGAAGGGCCCGAAAGGCAGCCGAACCGACGCCGAGATCTGCAATGAGTCGGACGGAGAGGACAGTGAGTATAATGTGCTCTTCAGTGGCAACGGAACGCCGAAAGCGGAGATCAATAAACCGACGAAAGGCGACAAAGAGTCCGCACGTCTGGCCGGCGGCTACTCCGGCGACGCCAACGAAGTGACCGATAAGTACGCAAAGAGTTTTGATTCGCTTTTGAATGCGAATCCGATTACAAGCGTTGACTCAAAACTCGATTCTCTAATCAGTTGTATTGGGAATCGATTTTTGCATAACTTCTCTATAAATAAAATACTTGTCTCGAGAATCGCGAAAACTTGGCTCCACTTCTCATAATTAAACAAATGTTTGGGTTATTTATAGATATCTAAGGAATAAACAGATTATTTGTTTAAATAAACATAAGCCGAGAGCGTCCGAGAAGTCACTTCCAATCACTTCACTACCAGTGCTCTCCCATTCCTCTCCCATTCCTAACCCTATCCTTACGCCTATTCCTACTCCTCTTCTATGCCTTAAAATTATTTTCGCGAATATGTTAAGAGTTTTTGCAAATTTTGTTTTTGAATTTATTTCCATAAACATACAAATTTTGTTTTTCAAAATATGCAGTATATTTATTAACAAGGCGTTGATTAACTAAGCGATGATCATGCTATTTTCATATAAAGTGCAAATCACATATACTGTGTTCTCGAAAATGTGCTGAAATAGGAAATAGAAATTCCGCTTAAACTGATTGTTAGTTTTAATTTTGGGTTTTGAGTGTATTTTATGCCGAATTGCAGACAAGGAATGCGCTCTCAAGTAGTTTTCGCACAGATTTCGCTAAACAATTGCATCGATTAAACCGAAAATTTTAGAACTGTCTACAACTGCATAGCACAGACACATCTGGTTTCGAAACTCTAATTGCGCTCAAACTGTGTGCGAAACTGCAATTGTATTATGTATTCGACGCCTGTATTGTGTAATTAGATATTAGAAATGTTAGAACTTTTCGACTCAACTGTCATTCAATCCATATATCAGATTAACAGACAAATCGAAACTTATATTTACACTGAATTTATTTTTAATTGCTTTAAAACAAATATTTAAAATCAGAGTAGTTTTAATCAAAGAGTTTATATAACGCTATCATGTATATTTTGAATCGAAGTTCAGCTTTGAATAAACTAAAGCATTTGTTTCTTTATATACTGTATATTCATATCAAAAGTTTTGATTCAAAACTTTGTAAAGCATTCAATCAAAGGGTCATTAAAATTGATGATAACTTTTGTAGAGAAGCCGATGAATGGCTTATATTTTTTTAATAGATATCTTAATGACTGAATTATTTTAATTAGTAGCATCAGAAGCACATGTAGATACACTGATTAACGCTGTTATGCAATCTGTCCCTGTGCAGGTACAACGTGGTGATTTTTATTCTGGTTCTGCACGGAATCGGAATCCTAATGCCTTGGAATATGTTTATTAACGCAGAAAAGGTATGCAAACAATGTTTGCAAACAATTGCCAAACACTCACTTTCGACAACACTTTTCTCCAGTATTTCGCATACAAACTGACAATGACTTCGGGAAACTCTTCCGACTCGAACACGACAGCACCGGAAATAAACCAGTCCTATAAGGATGACTTCCTCTCCTACATGGGTCTGGCGTCTCAAGTGCCGAACGTACTCTTCAATGTCCTTAACATTATATTTCAATTCGGGTATTGAATAGCGATTTATAGGAAAACTTTTGATTCTCAGACTAATCGCAAAATACGGTTTGGGTTTGGGTTTGGGTTTGGTATGGGTTTAGGGGAACGAATCTAACACTGAGTATAACGATAGCCATTGTGATCGAAGCGGTTCTCTTCATAATCACAATCATCTTAGCGATGGTCGACTCGAGCGACTGGTCGGCGCAGTTCTTCTACGTAACGATGGCTACGGTAGTGCTCATTAACATCGCGAACGGCGTCTATCAGAACTCGGTCTACGGGTTGGCCGCGAAGCTGCCGATGAAGTACTCGAACGCAGTAGTGCTCGGCTCCAACATAAGCGGCACCTTTACCTCAGTCATCAACATTCTCGCCATTGCTCTCTCACCCAATCTAAGAGTGGCCGCCATTTACTACTTCTTGGCCGCTCTTCTAGTATTGTTGGCCTGTTTTGACAGTTATTTCGCGCTTCCATTAAATGTAAGGCCAGTTATGCGCATAAAAAGTCTAATCCCTCTCCCAATCCCCTGATTCCTATAAACTAATGTATTGTATATATGTGTGGTATGTGTGCAGAGATTCTATCGCTACCACTGCCTGAAAGAAGACGAACCGAAGTCGGCGACCAGTAAGCGAACGTTCCCGCCCTACTGGACAGTGTTCAAGCAGATATGGGTCCAGTGCTTCAATGTGTTTATGGTGTTCTTCGTCACTCTGGCCATCTTCCCGGCCGTGCACGCGGGCATCGAACCGATCGACTCCGAGTTCTTCGGGACAGTGGAGACGACGCAGAAGTACTTCACAGCCGTTAACTGTTTCCTCGTTTTCAATACGTTCGCAATGATCGGCAATATATTCCCCAATTGGTTCACAATCCCCGGCCCGAAGTATCTGTGGATACCAGTCGTGTCGCGGCTGCTGCTGATGCCGTTCTTCCTCTTCTGCAACTACCAACCGGCCCATCGGGTTTGGCCGGTCTATATCAACAACGACTATCTCTTTATTCTGGGGGGCATTGTGTTGGGCCTGTCGTCCGGCTATTAC
Organism: Metabelba pulverosa; assembly: GCA_034697605.1. Lineage (NCBI taxonomy): Eukaryota > Metazoa > Arthropoda > Arachnida > Sarcoptiformes > Damaeidae > Metabelba > Metabelba pulverosa. The sequence continues at coordinate 4,417 of JAQIXC010000070.1, forward strand.
AGCAGCCTATGCATGATGTACGCGCCCCGGTGTGTGGCGCCCGAACACGCCGGCACCGCCGGTATGATGGCTGCCGCCTTCCTCGTCATCGGCATCTTCTGTGGCGTAAACTTCTCGTTCGTTCTCTCAATGCTCGTCAAACAGGACTGGTTCTGATCCCTCGGCTCAGACATGAGTTTGTGTCGAAACCGGAGCTCAGAATCGATTACTCTTTGATTTGTCGCTCTTTTCGATCATTTCAGCGCTTTTTCGATAGGAATGCAAAATAATTCAAGAGTTGTGTTCAGAAACACATAATTCGAGTTATAATTCGATATTTCAAATGCTTTTTATGGTCTTTACGTTTACGCGAATTGAGTTCAAAAGCACACGAATACTGGCGCCGACTCGTTGTCACACTTTCATACCACACACAGACAGCGCAGACAGAGGCACCGAATGTGCGAATGTTTGCTCTAATCAATGCAATCAACTAATAGTAGCTTTTTAGTCATGAAATTCTAGTTCAAGCTTTTCAAGGATAGATTTGCTCAAACATTACTGTTTCGTCGCCTTTATTCACCATGTAACATTTTTGGAAGCCACTGCTGATTTGAATTAATTTCCAAAATATCTTTTCGATTAAGAAATTATATTTTAGTTATTATACACTTTTGCGCTGAAAGAGGTTCGCATTTTGTTAGGATCTGTACTCTTAGATACAAATCTCATTTTGTTATTCAGGAAACTACTTGCGCTATAAGCACCCGACACCCAATCTCGTTCTCCCAATCCGTATAAACATGTTATTTTAACGATTTAATGAGTTCTCGACGCGCTTTGCAACACAAAAACTCAATTGATTTTAATTTTTATTCTTTCATTCAATCGAATTGACGTTAATTGAGAATAAGTTTCTTTATCTTTCAATCCAAGGATTTCCAGGCATTTGGCGCTAAAGCAGTTGAAAATTCACGTCTAAAGCGATCGCTAGTAATATGTAATTATTAATACAATTCTACTTTTACACGGATTTTATTTATTTTAATTAAGACTTAAAACTTTTTTCACTTAACGCTCAGCTCTGCTGTTAAACGCATTTTTTTTATTGCTTTGAAATTTTCACAATTATTGTTAGTCTTGTTATAATAGTATTGTTTTTTAACTGATCTTATATTTCAAATGATATCTGATTTTTCAATCATTGTTTTAAATTAATATATATTTAAAATAAAATTATATATACTGTACATAAATTATACGGAAATTCATATTTTATACAACGATTTTAATTTTCTTATAATTATTGTACTAATCGTTAAGCAACAGATCATTATTTTGCGGAAAAATATATTCAAATTAATGTAATTTGTATTTCAATTACCGATAGTTATCAATATTACGGTTATTTCATTATCAACGAGTTTTGGCATAAATTTGAACTTTGTAATATCGACAACTCATTTCGACTTTAGCAAGTATCATTTTGAGACTGTCTGTTCCAGACTATTGCGGTGTAGATGTTCTACTGTAGGGTAGAATCGATTGATTGCATTAACTATCACTCAAAAAACTCAAATGTGTAAATCTGATACAAGCATGCAAAATGGGTACTATTTTCATAGCCATAGTCTAATTTTATATCATGGCTATGAAAAAAAGTACCCATTTAGATCATACAGGCTAATTTGTTTTTTCAGTGTATAAAGTCGAAATAACTTCTCGATAATTGTTAACCTGATATGTATTGTGCATTTCGGAGAAGCTTTTGATACAAAAGTTTTCGATAAAAATAACTTAAATTGAAAATAAAATAATAAAATAGTTATTCGAATCGAAATAATTTAAAACTAAAACATTAATTAAATGATAAAAACATTTGATTGGACTGCGAGTAAACATCAATTGTCAGGACTATTGTGTGTATACTTCGAACTATTATCATAAGTTCGGTCAGAACTCTATTGGCGTGACTACGGGTGCAATCAGTCAACGCGTTCTCTAAACATATCTTCGATTTGAGACAAAGACTTGCCTTTAGTTTCGGGCAATAAGAAGACGACGAATAGGGAACAGAAGAAGCAAACGACGGAAAAGAGACAATAGGTTCCCGACTCGTGGATGCCTTCGCTGAGTGAGTGGTAGAGTTTGGTGACGAGGAAAGCGCACATCCAGTTGAACGACGAGCACAGGCTTGAGGCGACGCTCTTGACGTGTTGGGGCAGCAGTTCGCCCATCAATAGCCAGGGTATTGGTCCCAAACCGAGAGAGAAGGCGATCATAAAGCAGATGAGAGCTACGATCGGAATGAATCCAAAACTCGTTTGGAATTCATTGCCTTTCGAGTCACTCATGAAGTGATAGATCGATAGTAAGAGTATAGAGAGTCCGCATCCAATCGACGATATAATCATAAGCACTCGTCTTCCGGCCCTATCGGTCAGCAGACAGGCGGCCAGTGTTGCCACCACTTGGACTGCGCCGACAATTATGGTCGCGTCGATCGGATCCAAAGCGTTCGAACCGCTCGACTTGAAGATCGATGTCGTGTAGAATATCAATGCATTCACTCCCGAGAACTGCTGGAAGAACATGAGTGCGAGGGTCAGGAGTATCGGCCGAATCACATGTCGTTTCTTCATTTCCGATAGACTCCAACTGCTATTGTCTTCCGATTGCAAACCATCCGAATTGACTGAATTAACCGATATTTCAACATTGAGTCTATGGGCGCCATCGACGCCGTGAAGGAATAGATTCGCTTCCGTGGCCTCAGATATACGGCCGCGTCTTATGAGCCAAGTGGGCGACTCAGGCATCGCGCACATAGAGAGCAGCAATAGTATCGGAAAGACGCTGTTAATGAGCGCCAGATAGGCGTACGAAACGTACTTTCCGATCAGGAATGTCAACAGCACTCCGACGGTCACCGACAGCTGAAAGCCCGACCCGAGAAACCCACGTCGGTTCGGGTCAGCCGTTTCGGCGATATAGACGGGCGCCGATAGAGAGACTAAACCGCAACTAAAGCCAGTTATGAATCGACCGATGAGTAGAGCGATCGGCGATTCCATTCGTCCGGAATAGGCCATCAAAAGCCACCCAAAGAGGAACGGGACTGAAGTGAGGATTAGTGTCCCTTTCCTTCCGCGACATTCGATTAGCGAACCTTTGGTGCGAATAAAGACATCAATTGATTAGGAATTTAAATACAAAACTAAGTCTTTGTCGACAATACCCGCGCAGATACTGCCGAAGACGGCGCCGAAAGCCATGAGACTCCCCAACCACGAGACCTCATCGGTGCTCATCCGGACGTGACTTCCCGAGTGGTCGAGACTGGGAATGGCGTTCGCCGTATAGCCTATCACTGTTCCCAACGCGACGGACCCGAACCACGAACTGATGGCCGCTATCATGTATTTCGGCCTTCGGTAGGCGTTTCCGTCGACCACCAGAAGCGATGTGTCGGCCATTGCTGTCAACTGTCGGTCGAAACGTCTCTTTTATTCACTGTTTGTTGCGTTAAAACCTCACAAATCGACGACAATTGGGTCAAAGGTTTTGTCAAATCAATTGCTTTTTGTTAATCAATCAAATGCTGCGAATGTGACAAAAGATATGATTATTTGGTTAGAAATCCATCTAATCTTTCGTTATTTGATTGCTTTGTTTAGACTCTCTGTTCGTTGAAATCCAAACTATTTTCAGATAATTTTAATGCTTTCGTCGATTCGGTTGACATTTAGCGTCCGTTGCGTTCAACACAACAACAAACCCAACGCTTCAACAGCTGATCGATGCGGACGTTGTTTACGTCAGACCCGTCCCATACAGACCTCTGCTCAACACTGTTCAACAGGTCGACGTCAATCTGTACCTAATGTATCTAATGTATCTAGCTAGATTCTAGCTCATTTCCCACTTATTTGGCACGCTTAAATTACTCAATTTAAATTCTGCTTGATTAATTTAATTTCATTATTTATTAAGTTTATTCTAAATATTTTTATAGTTGAATGAAATGTGAATTAATGAAAGAAGTGAGAGTAAGAGGAAGTGAAACTTCAATGTATTTAGCGGTGACTTCGCATTGACTTACTTACTGAACGGAAATTTCTGTAATTAGTAATAATTGAATGATTTGTTTGAATTAACATAAAAAGTGTGAATATTAAGTGAAATGTATAGTAAAGACAGTTTCGACCGATTCGGCGACGACTTGTGCGAAGAGCTGTTATCTTACCTGTCGTTTGAGGCGAAGATACGTTTGGAATGTGTGTCGAAACAGTGGTCGCGAACTATATATGAAAGACAAACCGAAATCTATATAATCGGCGATAAGTTGTTTCACTCCAAACGTGTCATACATTTCGACGCATTCGAGTCGCTGCTGAAGAAGTGCCGATCGATTCACTCGATTGACGTTAAGGTCTCGGCTTTCGCTTCCAATCAACGAATTGTTGATTTGATTATTAATTACTGCAATTATTTATCGGAAATTCACTTCGATTTCAATGAATTGCCCGAAAAAAGTGTTAAACTATTTGTAGAGAAATTCGGCCAAAACTTGCAATCAATTGAATTCAATGGCTATCGAAATGACGCGAATATTAACGCAATTCTTGAGAAGTGTCCGAATTTAAGACAATTGAATGTCGACTATATGTCCGAAATATTCGACCAGAATATGAGTGAAAAAGTTTTGGCGAAAAATTTACGCAAATTTGAGACGATTTTCCGAAATGAAGACTCGAATCAAATGAATAGTTTGGTTGAAAGCAATCAAAATAGTCTCAAAAGTCTTGATCTAAAAGTTGAGCCAAACGTCGGCTTAAGTTCTTTGAATTCTCTAATGAATTCATTACATCAATTGAACGCTTTATGTGATTTGAAAATACATTTTAAAACTTTATTAGCTTTTGATCTAATTATTGAAAAATTGTCATTAATTGGACTAAAAAATGCGAATTTAAAGAGTTTTTCGTTAGTTTTGCCACAACTATCGGCGACAGAGTTCTGGCAATTAATCGAAACAATTAATGAGAACTTCAATCAAATAAAGCGATTGAATATATATTTCGATTTAAGCGATTCGTTTCGATTCGAGTTAAGGAGTAAATCGTTGCAAAAATGCAAACAATTAACTCATTTAACACTCAATTCTCGTTTCGTTTGCCTAATAAGTGATTCGTTTTTTCAATCAATTGAAAAATCCTTTCCTAATCTGCAATATATCGACATTTCTATCGCTGACATAACAGACATTGCATTGAATTCATTGACAAACTTAACAAAACTTCAAACAATTGTTATCTCTTTTAATAGCCAGCGATTGAGTGATACATCTCTTTTACAACTGATTACGAAATGCAAGAAAATTAGTAAAATTTTTATCAATAGAAAAGTTTTGTGAATAACTGAATTGTAATAAATATTTTTTGGAATTTAAATTCAGAGCTATTTTTGTCAAAAAGGTTAATATTCTTGATATACTGTCTAATATTTTACACTTTAAATGTAATCAGATTTTTAATTAATTTTTGTTATAAACTTTTTATTGAAATCCAATTAAATGCCAATAATAATACAAAATAACTAATTCGAATTGTCAATAGCGAACTGGTAGACCGTAGTCTGCCTGTAGGTGCGATCGGGTGTAAGCACTACCTGCGCCCTCCACTTGTCCTCATTGATGGCATTTGGGTATCGCTGGGCCTCCAGACAAAAGCCGGAGTGTTTGCGGAGAGAGAGTTGTGGCGACGACTGACTCGATTTGGTGGTCTGGGCTTCCGTCAGATTATTGCCGGAATAGAACTGATATCCGGGTTCTGTCGTCGAGAACATGAGGCTAATACCAGTTGCGGGGGATTTGACCCGAACTACCGCTTTCTCGATGCGATCATTGCCTTCAATCGAGAAATTCTGTTCATTCGTTTCGATGGCATAGCAGTGGTCGTAGCCGTTCGGCTCCACTTCGGCTATTCGTTCGCCGATTGTGTGCGACTTCTCCGAGAAGTCCATTTGCGGACAATCCGTTTTAGTCGACAAGACTCGGCCCGTCGGCTGAAACGCGTCATTAATATCCAAATAGTGGTCGGCAGTCATACGCACCGTATGGTTGAGTACATCCAAGTTGTGGTCATCGGAACAGCCGTTCAAATTGAAATACGAGTGATTCGTCAGATTCACAACCGTTTGCGCCGACTCTTCGCTCGAGAGGTTCGCCGAATACCCTAATCGTAATTCGTTGCTATCGGTCACCGAATACGTGAGTTCTACGCAAACAGTCGCCGGATATCCTTCTTCGCCGTCTTCGGAGGTTAGCCCAAAAGTGACCGAATTGTCGGTTTGTCGCAAGAAATTCCATTTCTTTTTGTCGAAGCCTTTGACGCCTCCGTGAAGAGCATTCGGACCGTTATTTAGCGCCAATTCATAGCTCTTTCCGTTCAAATCAAACTTTCCGTTTGCGATACTATTTGATTCAATTATTTTTCAAATTAAATATTTATATAATTTTTTATTTCATATGTAATTAATTTAATTTAATTAGAAGTTTGCAAAGCCTACCGATTAGCACAACGACCGATAGCAGCGCCGAAGAATGGGTTGCGGCCCCTCCTGCCCAGGTAGCCGTCCAAGTCATCCCAACCGAGCACTACATCGCGCTGTTGGCCACTCCTGTCCCGAAACAAGACGTGTGTAACAGTGGCCCCGAAGTCGATAATTTTGACGATCAAAGACTCATTGCTATTGCAAAGAGTGTATTGACTTATATTGTGTTCTTCGCTATAAACTTCGGTTTTTACACACATTTTACAAATTAATTAATTTTACAAATTTAATGCTTTTTAAATTTTGCACAGATATAAAGTGAGAATAAGTTGTCTTTGATTATTTTTATCAAATTATCAAGTTATTGATTAATTTTCATATTCACTACTGTAGAGTAGAGGAGTAATTATGATAACAATATAAGCAAGCATAAAAGGTTTGCCTAGTTTAATTTCGAAATAAAAATCGCTATTTTACTTATTTTTATAAAAATAAAAACAACTTAATTAACATACTTATTAATATATTATTATTTGAAATATTTTATTTAATGTTATTTTTTATGCACATGTTAATTTATTAATTTAGTATGTTTATTTATCAGACAAAACATTAGCCAAGTGTAACCTTCCAAACTTACTTATACTCGTGTTTAATGAATTCAATACGAAAACCTTGACTACACAACAAGTTTTATATTGAGTAACAGTTGTCTTAATTATTATATTCATGTTTTCTTTATATCAATATTTGTGTTAAATGTAAACCGATATTACTTCGATAGCACAGGATATTAATATAACAATTTCTAATTTAAAATTCTTACTGGTTAATTTTGACCGCACAATGCAAGATCATGCAATTAATATGCTAGATTAATATAATAAATTTAACAATAAAATTTAAATCCTAGCACTATTCATTTCAATGACATAAAGTAAAATTGTTTATGATAATTTTAGTGTAGCTTTTAAAACTATTTGCAGAATTAATTTAGCAAATTTGCACATGCAAATTAAAATGCAACTCTTAAAAGATTAGTGCTCTAATAAAATTCAGTCAAATTATCACACATGATAAATTCATAAAATTCAAAAACATAAGTTTTAAAATTTCTTTAAATTAGTGTATTGACTTCTGAGCAATGGTTAAAACATGTTGATTATTACCTTATTATTTAAATATATGTATTTATTTATTTTTAATTAATAATAAATTGAGTATATTACATAATAGACTTAATTACAAGATACAAGTTAACGTAGCAAGCCTAAATTGGCTAAAACATAATCCGTGAATAAATAAATAGAAATGAGTATCGAATTGGTTTAATAGAGAGTGTTATTAATTTTGATTCCCTTCACACTATCGATGTCTGTTTCGGACACCTGTTTAGAGACATCCAAATCGAGATAATTGGCTTCAAGTGCTTTGATTGCAGTAGAAGGACTGTATTTGTGGTTTTGGAGTCGAACCGTTCGCAGCCTTTCCTTAATGTCGGTGCGAAAGCCCCCGTGCGTTGAGAACGGGACGAATATCGAGACGACGAGAAGCATGAAATGAGTGCCCAAATCGAGATAAACCGCTTCTTCGGGTTGGGTTTGGAATGGATTTATTGTCGACCACTCAGTCGACAGCGACTCGTCGTTCGTGTGACTCAACAGTGTCTTCAACACAACCAATGGTCGCAGCAGTAGAAGCCATAAGAAGTTTAAGTAGAGGCACACCGCGAGTATGCCGTCCGTCGAGCACTGGCAGAAGCAGTCTTTCGTTGCTAAAGGATTAGCGGATTAAAGGATTAAATGTTTAGATTTAATGGAAATTAAGCATAAGTTAGTTATTCTCAGTTAGAACTGTAAACCAATGAATTGGTTAGAGTTTATGCAATTGAAGTGAAAGTACGGGAAATGTTTGGCACAATCGCCGCAATCGACTCACAATTATCAGTAAACGACTGTTTGATGTAATTGGCGGCCAAACAGATCAATAGCATTGCTGTGAGAGGAATGACGAGAACGACGTAATGCCAGGACATGTGCGCTATCACAGCACTTGACATCTTGTGCACACATATTATAAAGCCCTGGCCGACGAGTTTCGAGTTGTTCGGCAGCGATGTATTGGATGTATTGATTCGGTCCAAGAAGTGGAAACTGCTGTTGTCGTCGACATTGACGATCTCACCCATAGTTAAGTAGACGAGTTGTGGTATAATCCATGCAATACAGGCCGCGTAGCTCAACGTCTTGGCCTTTTTGGGCGAAAACGCGTCGTAAAGCTTACGAATGCAGAGTATGGCCAACAGTATTGTCGTGATCTGACCGCTCACTGTGTGCTGAATAATACAGTGATCCCTCACATCGATGAGCGGCCAAACGGTCGAGTTGTAGAACGAGTGGATGAGGTATGGCAGCCATGAGGACAGGTATGCCGAAGAGCCCAAGACGATGAAACCGCAGGTCGTGGTGTGTATGCAGTGATCCAATCGATTGCAAAGCATTTTGAATAAACAAAATAAGTTTAAGAGGAATAGCGATGATATGAATGAGAGGCGCAGTAGAGCCGATGTATTCAATTCGGGACTCATTTCGAACCGATTTTCACACTCTCTTCGCCTAACGCTTCCAAACGAAATGATACGAATTTCCGCTCTTTTTAGTTCAGTCACTCAAATGGACTTTTAACTAGATTATTTCTTCGAAATTAGAATGCTTTTTTATTTATGACAATGATACAACTTTACAATAGAACAGTTCTGCAATACAATAGGAAAACTTTTTATAAGCTGTTAAAGAGCTCACCATTAAGTGAGTTTAAAACTGTTGGGAAGTTTTGCAAAGTTTGTATTTGCATTTAGTTTTTTGAAAAGAAGCTTTGCACAAACTTTCATCGCAAAACTGCGATAGAGATAACGGTTTGCGTCGAATTATATGCGCTTTTTATGAATGGCAGTGATGTGATGGTTATGGCATAACTGTATTACCTATTGTTAACGCTTTGATGCACTTTCTAAATGAGAAAACAGTCATAACTGGAAAGAATGGGCGAAACACAAGGAATGGGAATCAGATGTTACACTAGTTTTCTAATGCGAAAACTTCCGCGTTTTTGCTCAATACTCGAAACCAATACTAAACAAACTGAATGCTACAGTATAACAAAATTTAATACAGTACTATTATATGATATATAACACTATAACAGTTGCTTCGAATGACATGTTACGTGAGTTTTGGCGGAGAGCGCAGAACAGAGGAATAGTTTTTGCAAATTATCTCATTTTGTTATTCCGAGTATTCATTATACGCCAAACACAAGAGCCAAACGCAGACCGGTTTTCAAGTTCTAGGCCATGGGTTCTAACTCCAGGGTTCGATGTTTTCAATTTTTGTTTTACTCCAACGTCTGGCTCTTCCCTACGAACCAAAAAAGTGCTCCACAATCGGCATTCAATTTGTTTCTCACTAAACAGTTACCATATAATCAACTAATGAATGATTTTCGGCCCAAAACCGACTTTGCGTTAAGGTTTGCTTAAAACTAACAAAAGTCGTGCCAACTATGCAGTGCTTAATGAGAGAATAAACCGCTTTTCTATCACTAGATATCAATAACTGTTAATTACAATAATTACAGAAAAGAATAACTTATACATAACTAAATTTTATAATCATATTCAGCTCTCTCTCTCTCTCTCTCTCTCTCTCTCTCTCTCTCTCTCTCTCTCTCTCTCTCTCTCTCTCTCCCCCATCTCACTGCCTTCTTCTCTCCTTATTAAAAAAAGTAATTAGTTTTTAATTATCATGATAATTTATCATATTTTTTAATAAAGGGTATGGTGGCTCACATCTACCATACAATTATGCATAACAATATACTTCGGATTTGACTCAATTGCCTACATTTAAAATTTACATAAAAACTGATTTGCATTTGAATAAGTGAACCAAAAAAACAGAGATTCATAAAAAACAAAATTAAATCAAGTTTTTGATGAACTAAATACAGTATCAATTTATTGCCGATTCCATCAATCGGATCGTAAAAATTGCATTTTATTTATGTTTTTATTAAACTTTAATCAAATTTTCGAAACTTTTTTTTGCGTCGAAACCCTATTTCTTGATTTTAGCACTTTTTAGGGTTCATTAGAATTTTGTTTTGGCGACCGAAAGCCGAAAGTTTATTGAGTTTATTGGCATCAATACAAACATTTCTTACAATTTGACGTTTTTGGAGTAAAATTCATTGACATCTTCTAAAGGCTAACACAATATACAGCAATAAATATGTTTTCCATATGTTTTGAAGTTTTTATTCCAAATTAAAAAAAACAAAAACAACAGCTGAAAAACATTTTCCAATTTTAAATAATTATATTTTTCAATTAGGCCCTCAAACATAATTAAAGAGTTCTAAATTAATTTTTTACAACGTGCCAATAAGTATTGCAACACTTGAGTTGTACTGTACTTGGTAAATTATGAAAATTGCCGGAGCATTCAATTGGCGGAATATTCTCTCAAATAATAACATAATCGAAATAATTGAAAAATTTTTAAGTAAATTGAATGCGATTTCAGATTAAATGTCAAAATTATATTCGAAAAAATATAGTATTACATGAAATTACATTTTTTTGTTTGTTTCAAAACAGGAATACAAACATATCTGACGGAAAATATTTGATTGAAAAAAGAAGTAAAATAAAAATCAAAGATATATTTCGCCGACTCTCGCGTCAGTCGATTCTAATTGAGTTCAATAGTTCAATGTCCTTATGAAACACAAAATACAATATTATTCTATCTTTAATAAACATAATCATATAATCATATGTGTTATATTCGATTGCAAATAGCGAACTGTGCATTTTGGTAAGGCGTGTGGTTGTGAGCATAACCTACCTGAGCCTTGTCTACCTGAGCGCTTATACCCAACCATTGTTCCCGAGCGTACTATCAGTTTTTGCGAAAACACACATTTATTTCCTCTGCAAATAAAACTGTTTTAATTAATTCTACATGGCAAATATGCATTTGGAATATATTCCTAATTAAAACACTAGGCTATGAATATTAACAAGTATCTCTAAATACAAATGATTGTTTTGCACAGATTCATCCGAAAACCCAATTAGACTGTTGAACACTCGCTGTTGAGCTCTCCATACCTGCAGTTCCTATTAAACAGTACTTTATTTTAATTTCGGTTTTAATGTTTAAAATGCTATTTCGTTCCACTTTAGCCCAAATTCACAACTTTTTTGTCAAAATTTGAATTTTAAATTTCAATCTGACTTTGATTTATAATGACTTTTACAAAAGTTTTCATTTCTAGTGAATGTGTGTTATATTAATCAAATATTTTTATTTAGAAAAGAACTTGTTTTTTACGCTCGTATATAAAATAAACGTTTGAATTAAATTTAGATAAAACATTAGGCTTTATAACACTAAATATCATTTACGATTTAATTAAATATTTTTTAACATGCAATAAACTTTTTTGGCATTCTAAGAAATTAGGTGTTTTATAAATCTAGACAATACCGAATTTATCAAAATGTAATTAAACTAAATAGAAATTGCAGTATAAATTAAAACAAAATATTTTTACTAAACATAAACAAGAAAAGTAGCATGTGTTAGTAAATTAGTAATTATAATCCAACTAAAGTTGAGCTAAATTTCAAACTTTATAAATTAAACATAATTTTATAAATATAAAACAATTATTTAATCTACTAACTTATATGCCCAAAAATTAATTCATAGTTTCTGCTTCTAAAAAATTATCATAATAAAAATCTTTTTAATTAGTCACTTCAAAGCCTAAAATAAAACATGAAAAATGCAACATTAGATTAAAGTGCAGAATAAAAGTACTGTATAATCTTTTTAAGCAATGTTAATTAATTTTATTTTACTGAGAAATTCTGTTTTATTGCAATTGTGTGGCAATTATTTTTAGACAAAATATAAAACAAAATTTTCTGCATTTAAGACAACAATGTGAAATTTGAGAGCAAAAATAATCCAGACCATCTTACCAGCATCTACCAGTAATTTCTATGTCAAGACTACAGTATAAGTTAAGCTAAAATTTGCGATTAATAGAGAGGGACTTAAAGGAAATAAATCAAGTCTGGGGTAAAACTCAAATATCTTCTGTTCAAAAAATACAAATCGTGTGAAAAATGTGTTACAAAACTGAAAAATCGGACAAATTTTTGATTTACTCTATTAATTGAGGTTAGGCTCAGATTATCAGATGTTTTCGAATTGAATTTTCCCTACAATTACATGCGTTTTGCAATAGACGAGAGAAACGCACAAATTTCAAAATGCTCAAGCTAACAAAAACTTGTTTTTAAAACAAACTTTTATATATTGTTTGATAAAAATGATGGTTTTTCAGTAGAAAAGTGTTTTTTAAAATGTGTTTCGATTAGATACCAGACATTTCTTAATAGCTGTAAATCTTGAGCGCAATATAACAGTTAATTCTTTCCTTGGAATACATTTTAAGTAAAGATAAAAATTCAGTTTTTTCTTCAAAACTTTTCCCATTGTTTAACCGCAAACGCAATGATAACATTGTTTTCGCAAAAACACAAATTCTGTTATAAAAATAAAAACCAATTTATTATTTGGAAAAATGTATAACAAAACTGGAAATATTGCTCTTCAATGAAAAATTGTAAACTTATTTCGGAAAAACGAGTTTTTAATTTATTGTTTAGTATTTGAATTATTTTTGGATTTAAACAGTGAAAGAAGTGAATTGGCATGTAATAATGTGTACACACTGCACAAATTCCTCCACTCGATTCAAATCAAACAAATCGTAAAACAAAAGGCTATTTATGGCTATCGACAGGCTTTACGAAACTATAGAAAAAAGTTTAGAAAACTTTTCAAAAAAGTTTAATAAAAAGTAAAATAAAATTTAAACACATTTTGAAAACACTTAAAGTCTTTGATAGAAACAAATTCTATTCAATAGATAATTATTAAAATATTTTTTAATAAAAAATTCTAACTCAAGAATATATGCATGATTAAATTCAAAGAAGCGTGAGTAAGTGCCAAGTTAGAATGCGAAAAAATAATTACAGTATCAAGTATTCCAATGAAATACAATGACGTAATTAAGAAAGAAACACATTTTGCAATGAATAAATATTTGCAGTCTATTCGTCGAGTAGTGGACAAGTGATGGCAGAGCGGCCGCCAGACTCTCGTCAAAACAATCCGAACCCCTATTCGCGATCGACTCCCCTTCGCACTCAACAGTGGAAACACCTATCGATCGCAGTCCGCAAACAACATATGCGGGCAATAAATGCTCGTCGAGTCAGGTGTTTGACCCCACACTCAGCCGCGCACTACACCACTCAATGGCGATGTGTGTCGGACGCAAAGCACGCGTTTAATGTAACGCTGTTTATGAACATCGCGAATGCGAAACAATTTTTTCAGTACTTGACACGAATTTCTGGTTTTGAGGAATAACTGATCGCAAGAATTGTAAACAAATAAAACATTTAATTAATTAAAATTTCGAAATCGCGGACACAATAGCGGACACAATCGCGGTGTAGAGCGGGAGGAATGGAGGGTGATCGGTTAGAGTAGCATTGTAGCATGGCACAACGCGTCTGATCGATGTAGAGGTAGAGGTAGTGCAGTGTGGGTTTGGGACGTCGTGTGTGTACGGCATGTCTTGACGTCAATGTAATCGCCATTATATGTATTGAATGGCATTTTGTGTTTTCAATCTATTTTTCTATTCATTTCAATCATAATTTCAATTGTGATTTGAATTCTCGGTTTAAAACTGGTGTTCGCATCGCTTTCGTCGACTAATCAATCGGCGAATTAGTGCTAAAGAGGTATCGAATCGAATCGGGTGTCCATCGGAAGCAGCGATCGTTCGGAAAGTGTTTGCATCGAATCGACTGATCGCTCGAATCGGACGAAACAGTCAATCACTTCTTGGATGTCATTACTAACTGAAGACACGAAACAAATGTCGGCAATCAGTCCGCAGCGCAAGAATCGCAACAAATGCAAGAATAAGGCGCGCAGTGAGGCCGCCGACCAGATCCCGGCGCAGGTATGTCGTGTCGCCAACGCTCTGACACTCGACTCGTGTGCACGCATTCCAAGCATTTCACCTCTCGATCCCATCCATTGGTTTAGGTTTTAGACGAAATCAATCGCATTCTCGAAGGAAGACATTCGCCGATCAACTGCATCGATGGCGACCTCAATGACTGCAAACACGACAAGACTGTCATCAAAGACCTCACGAGCAAAGAGCTCGTCATTGAGAGCAAGTCTGGCCGGTGTCTGCTCTGTCGGTGTCCGCACAACCCGGAAAGGGCGCGACTGCTCGCAGGTATGGCCCGAATGCCGCGATTTGCCCATTAGTCGCGATTTTGATATCGATTTTCGCCAAAACGATAATTAATGCGATTTTGAGTGAAAACAATGTCTCAATTGGTTTGTCTTCTCTCAGCCCTCGAAATGATGTCAGACTCACCGCAAGTGTCGCTTTGGTTCTGCAATTCGTGCAAAAAGATCATTGAAAAGGAAAGGGAATCGAACTGTTCGTTGACTCTGAAGGTGACGGCGACCAACTCGACCGACTGCTCGTCCCTAAGCGCCACAACCACTATCTCGTCGTCGACTTCGATCGCCACCCAAACGACGAACAGCTCGTCGACGACGACGACGACCTCGACGTCGATATCGGTGACGACCAGTTCGTGTTCCTGTCCTATCTGTAAGCAACACGACGGCCAACAGTCGCCCGAAGACCTGCGCTCGTGTTGGCACGAACTCAAGTCCGCTATTCTTCGCATTTATCGGGAATCGGGTCTCGTCCTCAACCAGACGTTTATGCAACAAAACCGAATGGAAGCCACTCTTCACCAGAAGTGTTCCCTTCCGACCAACGACCGACTCAAAGAGATCGTTCATAAGTGAGTCGTCCGACCATTCATTCCACCCATTCATCCATTCCTCACATTCATTACATTTCGCTATTTCTCACTATTTATTGATTTTATTTGTTTCGCAAATTCTCTTCATTTGTTTGCAATTTTAGTTTATTTTATTTATTTATTTTTTGTAATTATTATTTTGTTTAAAACAATTTAATTGAGGATAAGTGCGGAAATCAAATCACGTTTTGAAGCGATTAATCCAAATGTGAAAGTGTTGTTAAGCCGTACACTAAACGCATTGTTTTCTAAACTACTTTCCACTCAATTCGCAAATTTTTCTCATCTCTTCACTCGAACCACAATTTATGCGCTTTTAGTTGTTTTATGAATAATTTGCATCGAATTAGTAGTGAATTTGTAATTTTTGTGGTTCCGAGTAGTGGTTGCGAGTAGTGGTTGCGAGTAGTGGCGAGTGCTGTGCCGGCGACGACGAAATACCTTTGGGTTCAGTGCCTACGCATTGCCATTAGTCGCTACGTGTGAGCCACTCGTCCCACATCTCTGGGTAGCGCTAGACTCGCATTCACTGCTAAATAAACTCATGTCTGAGAAATGCTTTTTACAAAATATATTTATTTATTAATATTCTATTGAATTCTATTTCTAATTCCATTCAAATCGAGTCTTCAATCGATAGAAATAAAACAAAAATAGAAAATAAATAAAAACACAATTTATATACCCATTGAAGAGCTAAAACATTGTTTATATTAGTATTTATTCCTCATTCAAGTGTTAATAACCCGAACGCTCGGTCGGAATGCACTCCTGAAAAGACGTTTAGCAAAAAGTCGTCTCTTTTTTCACTACAATTTTTACTCTAAAAATGATTTCTGTTTTTCTTCTCAAGTCTTCATCTGATTTGGAAAATAAAATTCCGATCCGTTTGTCAGTCAAAGCCATGCCTTTTGAATGCATTCCAAAAAACATTTTTCCCACAAATACACAGACTAGAGGACCGACGCTAGCCTTGAATTGCTTTTCAAACGAAAAATTGTTTTCAAAACTTCGTTAAAAATTATTCATTAGTATTATTAAACAAATGAATTAATTTAAGCATGCTATTTTGCACAACAATTATGGCAATAAAAATAAAAGTAACTCTTTTTGTCTCAACATCGCCAGACTGTGTGTTCACGACCGACACAAACTCTACCAGTGTTTGGAAGCACAGGTGCGTCTGTTTGTGGTGGAGATGCGTTTGAATCTACTCAAGCACTTAGAGCACGGGTCACAAGCGTTGTTTGAGGCCATGATCGACCAGTACGGGAAGCTGTGCCGGGCGTCCAAAAAGAGCGCACAATTCCTCCAGGAGTTAGAGTCGAAACATCTGCGCAAATTCA
This sequence comes from Metabelba pulverosa, assembly GCA_034697605.1. Taxonomy (NCBI): domain Eukaryota; kingdom Metazoa; phylum Arthropoda; class Arachnida; order Sarcoptiformes; family Damaeidae; genus Metabelba; species Metabelba pulverosa. Next base: position 21,310 of record JAQIXC010000070.1, read on the forward strand.
ACCTGACCTGGGAGTTCCTCAACCGACGGCTCTTCCAAAGCACCGTCTACTCGGACACCTTCATCAAACACGGACTGCCCAAGTATGCGCTCAATTAGTCCATTTATTTCGAAGAGATCGCATGAGGTTTGTCTGACTCGAATGTCTTGTTCGCACACAGACTGACATCCCTGACGAAGGACCGGTCGCTGATCGACATGTACGCCCGGTTCCTCAAGTTCGAGGACGAGATGACTGTCATATCAGTCGTTTGGCGCGAAGCCCAGCAGTTCATTGATAAATACGAAAAAGTATGGCTTATCTCTCATTCACTCATTTGACTCGCGATTGGCGTCGAATCGGATATTAATTGCATTTCTTGTGTTTGCGTTCGAATAGTTCGCAATCCTTAACAAAAAACGAGCGCTCATTAAGGAATGGGAGCAGTTTAGCGTCGAATGGGTATTAGACGATCACGTGTCTGCCGGCGCTTGCAAAGGCAAGTCCGGCGACAGTCCGATGTGCATAAAGAAGCCGTCGATCGAGTGTCTGAACGCCCGGTTCCTCGAAGAGCAGAAACTCCTCAAATCGGGTAAAAACATGCAGTCCGTGAACATCGAAGTCGAAACACATTCGGCACTCCAAGAACAGACACTTCTGGCCGCTTACGGCGAATGGGACGCAATCGACATCAAAACCATATCGAATCTTCCGGCGCCAAACAAACACCTGCGAAGTGCCACCGCCTCGACTCAAGTGGATCTCCTGCTGACCAGTAAAGCCAAAAACGAGTCGTCCGTCAAAGTGGTCGAACATCTCGACTGCGACGATGACTGCGACGACGAGGAAGACGATGAGGACGAGGAGGAGGACGTCGACGATGACGAGGACGACGACGAAGACGACGACTCCTGTTCCGACCAGAGCTCCACCACTTCCACCTCGACCAGCAACAACCAGCGGGGAGAGGGCGGCCGGGTATGCGACTGCTGCTACTGCGAAGTGTTTGGGCACGGGATGCCCGCCGTCGCGCCCACGTCTCGCAACTACAACGAAATGCGGGAACGGCTGCGGATGAGGCTCTCGAAACGGAAGGCCGAGAAGTGTGAGAAAAACGGGACTCAAAGTGCGATTGCGGTCGAGAGTAGTCCGAAACCGAAAGAACGGGCGGATAAGGCGGATGAGCGCGACCTCGAAGAACTGATCAACTATATCAACGGCTCCGACGCGTCCGCGAAGGACAAGAAGAAGCGCGAGAAGCAGAAGCCGAAGAAGCAGAAGAACGAGAAGATCGAGAAGATTGAGAAGAAAGTGGGTTTGGAGTCGAACAGCAAAGACGCGAAACTGAGTTCCTCTGGCCATCAGTCGAAGGGCGTGGAGAAGGAGAACAAACCGATTGTTACGAATCATAACAATAATTCCAATCCAACAAAAACTGCCCAAACTCTCAAAACACATAAAAGCGATCACAAGAGTTGTGATCACTTGAAGTCTGACATCTCGTCCGTCAATAATCAAAACCATTTCACTCATCAAAATAGCATTTCATCCAAACCTCTCAAAGAACAACATTCGACTAAAACCGAGCACTCGCTCCACAACTCGCACTCGTCTCCCAAACTGACCGACGACTTCAAACTGGACTTATTGGCCGCTCAGCAACTGACAGCACATCCGGCGGTCAACCATCTCAACAGCACTAGTATTAACAACGGTGTGACGAATGGCAACAATAAGAACTCGAAGAATAACGGGAACAACAAGAAGAAGATTAAGACATCGAATGATCGTAAAGAGGAGAACCATTTGAGTCAGCATTCAGTGAACGTTCAGAACCACAACAATCACAACAATAACAATAACAACAAGAATAGCGAACCGATTGTCTGCAATGGACTCATCTCTCATCACAAACAGAACGGAACTGTCGTCGCGAACGGCGCCAAACAATTGCAAAATCACTCGATATCTCCCGAAAGAGTCGACTCAGACATCAGACATAATATAAAATCTCAAAAACCAAATAAAATGAATAAAAATCGGAAGAAGAACGCCGACGAAGCGCTCTCTCCAGGTCTGACCTACCGTTCCATTCGATTCACTCGATTTGCTCGAAATTCGATTCGATTCTAATTATCGATTTTGTTGTCTCTTTAGATGAGGTTTTTATGCCGAAAGACATCGACTTAGACGACGGAGAACTCGACGAATTCGAAAAGGAATTGGAGGCCTTTAAAAGGTTCGGTGCATTCCTGCCATTCAGTTATTCGCTAATATAGATAATTGACAGTCGAATCAAATTTAGTCCGAATATAAGAAATCTTTCAATTCTTATAACTTTTGTGAATAAATTATATTTATATTTATATAAAATTTTATTTTTGATTTTAAGATTTTTATTAGAAAAATGAGGTTTAGCTTCGAGTATTCGAAGAGTAAATAATAGTTGGCTTTTGTGACAATCCACTAACGGCTGATCTCTTGATGTGATGTTATTCTTAGGTTTTGCTTCAATTCGGTTCCACTGAAGAAGAAGGAGAAAGTGAATGTCAATCTGAAAGACATTGTAATCAAGAAGAAGAACGACAACTAAATGTAATGCTATTATTGGTTATAATTATCGACACAAACACCGATTGAGTTATTGATTGAATGAATTAATCGTTGAAATCCAATACTAAATATAAATGATTGATGAGAACGGAATGGCAAACAAAAAACACACATGCTATTGTGATAATTATTAAGAATTTTTTTCAGACAAACACTTTTCAAATCTATTAAAAAAGAGGTGAAATTTAAAGACAAAATACATAAACAAATTTCTGTAAGTAATGAGAAAAGGCATACATTTTTTCATTTGAAATAATATCTCTTATTATAATAATTATTATTGATTATAATTTTAAAACGTAATAATTATTAATTATGAATATTGTATTTGTTTTATTATAATTTAATCGATATATAAAGAGAAAAATTTAGAATAAAAAGCGATAAACATTGACTAAATTTTTTTCATTCACTTTGTTTTATACTTTTTATACGTATAAATAGTTTTTAAACAATTTATTAGTCATTCGTTTTATTGCTTTAATATGTTTTAAGTCTTTGAAATAAATTTTGATTTTTTAGTTTTTTTCAGTTTTAGATTTTTCCAACATTTGGTTATAATTTATTGAATATATTTTTAGGTATGTTCTCACGACTTGCGTCCATAAATTAGTTGTTTTTGTTGTTAATAGAATTAAAAACTAATTATTGAGTTTAGAATTTGAATTATTCAGCGAATTCTAAGCCGACATCAGATTTAATCGTTTTTTTAGTTTGCGTTTGATTTTTGTGTCTTCTCTTCAAACCAATCGATTCCTCGAAAGTGACTCTAATTTCTGGTTTTAAACGAAGAGAAAAACGAAAAGAATTCCAATGTTTGTGTTGTTTAGCGCAGAAATTCGCCCCAAATTCAGTACCGGTTTGGAGGCACAGTTAGCCAGTTATGCAACCGATTAGACGGCCCAACAGTTCTAATAACTTCTCTCTTCTATTCCTCTTATCTCTTCTCAAAGCAAAACCAAAATCATATGTAATTCGAAAAATAAGGAACTCTTTAAAGAAATACTCGTTTTTCTAAACAATAATTAGAATTTTTTATCACTTCATCGCCGACTCTATCGCCGATTGTATGAAAAGCTTTTGTTTTAACTGCATATCGGAGTCGACATCACAGATAAGAAAGCAATTAAACGACAATTCGTGGAAAGAATTGATTTCCGAGTTTTGAAATGAATCGGAAATTCTTCGCTTTATTTGTAATTCAATTAAAGTCGGAAAACGTCTCTATCTCTGGAAGAGGAATGTCTCACAAATTAATTACAATTCAGTTGTTTTTATGTTTCAAAAAAAGATTTAAACAATAAATGTTTACAAAAGTCTAAAAATAGTTACAAAAGAAATAGTACTTTAAAAAGTGTGCGAATAATAAGTACTATAAATATGTATATTTAGAGATGGTATAGCGCTTAATATACTGTATATATTAAAAGGAATTCTAAATATAAACTATTTTTTGTCCAAAACTGAGTCAATAAATAAATAAATAAATTATAAAATTCGAAAATTGAAGTGCACTTCGAAATGACTGTTGAATTCTCTCACAAAATAATGACTGATTAGTGCCAAACAGATAAACATAACATAAAATCCGAATAAATCTTTTCGTTCACAACATTTGACATTTGTTTTACATTTGTTTTTATGTTTTGTTTGTTTTTGTAGAATAAGTCTAAACTCGTTATTGAATTCGATATAAAAGGCTTTGAATTAGTATTTAAATTGAATTTCGGTCTAAACGCCTGTCCTCTCCCTGTCAGCCCTGTCAGCACTCAGTCGACGTGTATATCGGTGTAGATCTGGAACCACCAGAGCTGATGCGCGTCGTCTTCGTTGCAGTCGACGATCTTGAGATCGGAGCCGCTCTGGGAGTCGGCGGCCGTCAGGCACTGGCCGGTCAGTTCGTTGATGATTAGTCCGCCCTTCGAGTGCTTCCACAGCTGTTTGCGTTTCTCCGCCTGCGCTCTCCTCTTGCGTCGGCTCCGAGTCTTCTCCAAATCAATGCATTTAATCATTTCCGCGAATTCCGAGCCGTACTGAGCGGTCGCACAGCTCTCCTCTCGTCTCAGTTCTCCCGAATTGGTGAAAGTGAACACTTGGTTAGTCCAGGTATCCCGAGGCCGGTCCGGCGCACACGCATACAGTCCTAAGTTATGTGTCTTATCCTCTTCTCGGTTCAGGTTATCGATGCACAGATTGGAAATGCCGTTCCGCACATAGCCGTAGGCCTGGGAGTCGACGTCGAATATGAACTTCTTCTCTGTGTAGACGTTCTCTAAATACCATTTAAACGATTTGCAGTTCAACTGCTTCTTGAGCGCCAGTCGCGCCGTCAGGTCTCCGGCCTTTACTTTCTTCAGATCATTCCTATGCATAAAGAAGTACTTCTGGTACTCATCCATCCAAACCCTAACTGTGCGCAACGTATTGATGCCATGCGTGTCCTTCCCGTTGAAAGAGTACGGGTGATAGTCGCGGAAGATGTGGCCGACGTGACTGCACGGGTGGATCTCGAGCCGTCCGCCGCACTGCCAGATCCGGAACGAGAGCTCCAGGTTCTCTCCGCCCCAGATCTCCATCAACTCGTCGTACGAACCGATTTCGAAGAAGTATTTCCGGTTTATGGCGAACAGTCCGCCGGCCATTGTGGGCGACGCGACCGCCTTTGTCGGCGCGTTTTTGGTCGCGTCTTCGGGAGTGTCGATCCACGTGAAGTGGCCGCTCCACGTGAAGCCCCCGACTTGGAAGTAGTAGGGATTGCCGGCGAAGTACTCAAGCGTTTTGTCGGATATCACGTCAATGACCGGACAGATGACAGTCTGTCGGTTGGCGGCAATGCTCTTCATGAGTGGCTCTAACCAACCTGCCGTTACTTCGCAATGACTGTCCAGAAACACGAGTACATCGCCGGTCGCTCGTCGGGCGCCTATCAGTCGGGCTCTGATAAGGCCCTCGCGTTTGTCGAGTCGAATGACTTGAACTCTTGAGCCGAAATGAAAGCCCAAATACTTATCCAACGGCGCCCTCAGCTCCGGCTTATCGCTGAAGTCGTCGACTAAAATGATTTCTTTGAGCAAAACATCTGGAGTTCGGTTCCAAACGGACCAAATGGTTCGGATCAGTGCCGACCAGATCTCGTTCGTATAGATGATGACAATAGACGTCGTACCCAATCGGCTCACGTCGTACACGACTTTCGAGCACTCGTAGGGTCGGGCGTCTGGTATCGTCCGATTCGGACTAATGCGGTCAGAGATGAAGACATCGAAAGCCCCGGTTTTGAAGAGTTGTTGCGCTCTTTCCTTATCGACACTGCTCTCCAACTTGACTGCCAGTCCCTTCTCGCCCCAGCCCTTCACCACTGGGTTCAGGTCGTGGAACTGCTGCCAGTCTTTGGCACTCAACTCGATCACAGTCTCCGTCGGTCTCTTCGGATGAGATAATTGTAATTCGTTTAGTGAATCCGAAGACATGAATGAAGAGCTTTTGGCGGAACTCCTGTCGGAAGAGCGTATGGTTCGCGACAGCAGAAGGAAGATCGCGGCCATCGAGAAGAAGGCACAGACCGTACGCAGAATCGCGATCCGGTTCCGCCGGATCCGGTGCAGTGACAGTCGTATCAAAGACATCGTCGCTTCGGGTCCGCGCTTTCGGTCACAAAGGCTGGCGATTCGGTTCAGACATATATCCGATATCTGTTCGACGGAAACAACGGTTTGATTGCAATTCACAACTCATTTAGCCTTCAATTCAAACGACACTTGGATTTCGGGTTTGACTTACGTTTCGATTCAATTCAAAAAATAAATATTTATTTACAAAAAATTGCGATTTATTTGCGACAAATCCTTAAACACATTTCGTTGTGATTTAAATCTAAATCTATTTCTAATTCACTAATCGATAGGAAGACTATAAATTCAAATGTAATTTAAAGCAAACATAAGAGCAATGAATCGCTTAATTAGTATAAAAGTCATGAATTGATGTTTGAATTGATGTCAAACTCGAGTCAAACAATTCATTCCACGTGTGATGTAAACAGACTCTCAATGCAGTCATTCGACTCACGTTTGCATCAATCGCTCGCTTCTGCTCCTCTGAAGCCAATGAGTCGTATATTCGGTCGAAAACTAATACTTTTTATTCACTTTTTTTTTATTAACTATAACTTTATTTGTATTTACGATAAATTAATTGCAATTTTTACTTTATGTATACAATTCTGTTCAAACAATTCGAGATCTAAACTTTTTATTTTAAATTTATCTTCTTTAATATAGGATACTGAATTATTTGCCTTGATACTTTGAGTTTGCAATCCGTTAATTAATGAGAAAATGTTAAAACATTTTAGTCTACAGTAAAATAAACTTGCTAATAAAAAGTATTAATAATTATTTATTAAAAGTTTAGTAGAATTTGATTTTGCGTGTGTTTTGTTTTAAAGGGAAATACATTAAAAATATTTTCTTCATGATAAAAAGTAGATAGCATATGACAAAAAACATGTGGATAATCAATCTGTTTGCCAAATACAAGATAAACTTGCACAATTCTGGTTTCAGTAATTTATAATTGATTAAATGCTAATAATTAAAAAAAACCTATTTGAATGAAATAACTATTTTTGTTGATTTGATAGTTTTTACCATTAATTGCTTGTTGAAACTTATTATTCGCTTAACCAGATTGCCTGGTGTATTCTAGAATTTAGATGTTTGACAAGTTTTAAAAATATTCTTAAATATTACTATAAACGAATAAAATTACAATGTTTAAATATTCTAATCATTAATCATAATTAGATTATAATGCACAGTCTGATGCTTACCTTAAAAATATGCAATAACTTATAAAAGATCAAGTTAAATTATAATTTCCTTCAAAATAATGATTACCAACAAGACTGTTTTTAAGATTGATTTTTATTCTCTTCAGACAATTATAATGCAAAATTAATGATTACTTTAAAGAAAAATCGAATAATTTTCATAATTAAAAGCAAAGTTCGGTTTTTCAGATACAAACAAATATTTTATTGTTTTTCAATCAGTTTTTGTTATGCTTTGCAGTCATAGTATGGCAACAAATATACAATTCTTTGTATTAATTCAAATATAAGTCTAATTATTAATTATAAAAAATGCAAAATTAAAATCAATTAATTAATACTAAATTTAAATATGTTTTTGATTAAACTACCGATAAATTGAAAATAAAAACTTCAAAACAAATCAAACAATTAATTCGATTAAATGTTTCATTTGTTTATCAAATCTTTGGTTAATAACCGAAAGAATAGAATTAATTAATAAAATGTTGAATTAAATTGAAATTATTGAAAAGTGTGACAAAATTTGTTTGAATATAAAATTGATTATTGATATCATTTTAATAATATTAAAAGTATTTGTTTTTGTATTTATTGTTTAATATATTTATTTTCTCATAAAATAATCAAAAGGAGTGAATGTGTTAACAGACGTGCGTCTCAGTGTTGGCCACAATTTGTCTTATTTTTGTGACTTGTGGAACGGCTGAAGACCCTTCTTGAGCGGGTTACACATCCAGGCCTGTTTGTCGACCCCTCGGTTCGCCCAAATATGCTTATACAGGCATTTGTCTCCTCGGGCGCAACCAGTTGTGCGCCAGTAATAACACTCATCCGATTCGAGTCTGTGATCATAGCTCGGCTTCTTCTGGTCCTTATTGGGCCGGAACCGGATGGTTAGGGCCGAGTCGGTTATGCTGACCCCCGGAATCACTTTGTTCTGCGCCGACAGTCAAAGGCAAGTAATCGTTATTTAGTGTTATTTGCAATAAAAAGCATTGAAAGGAATGGAAAGTTCGCCAAAACCTGGTATTGAGTCATCGCGAGTCGGGGCGACTCGGGGTTGTCGTAGTGGACGAGTATGAAATTGCCGCCGTTGTTGCCCTTGAAGATGTTGCAGTAGTTCAGGTTCCCGAACTTGCGGAACATCGCGGTCACGGTATCCAGTTTCGCGTTCAGCGACACATTACCCACCCATAGGGCCTTCCATCCGAACGGGTTGGTCGGCCTTAGGTCCGGAAATAAGACTTAATATAATTTACGACTAATAATGAGTAAAACTATTCGACACTAACGACGTCTCCTCGAAAGTCGGTTCCCGAACCGCGTTGTACTCGTCGTCCGATATGTAGATGTCGTCGTCGTCCCACGACTGGCCATTTTCGGCATTATTGGCCGAATAGCCGTTTTTCGGCTTATTTTGATTCCAAGTATTGATCGCTTTTTTATTGAAAGTATAAAAAGTCTTTTGTTTTTCTCCTTTTATCGAAAGCGCTTCCAACGCCTCTTTGATGGACTCGTATTGAGAGGAATATATATTAGCGGTCGTCGTGTCGTAGCCCATGTCGACGATCGCGCCGTAGCGCACGTGCCAGAGCTCGGACAGCGCTTCGTCGCAGTCCTTCTCCAGAGTTAATACTTTTTTGAGCGAAATCTCCGACTCCTGATAGTTCTTGAGTCCGGCCAACGCCTTGCCCTTTCGGTAATGACATTTCGGCCAATCGGGTCGCAACTGAATCGCCGTTTCCGCGTCTTTCAGCGCATTTCTATAGTCCTGAATACTGTCGTAACAATAGGAGCGGTTGACGTAAAAGCGATAGTCCGTCGGATTGTAACTCAACGCCTGACTAAACAATTCGATCGCTTCGGAAAACTTATTCGTTTCGGCCCTTTGATTGGCCAGAATCGCCAATTCAATGCTCTTGTCGTTGTTGAGAATACGCGCCTCTTTCGTAAGCTTGGCCTCGACTGCGGCTTTGGCCGCCTTTTGCTGTTTTTGCTGATCATAGAAGTATTGCTTGAATTTCGGCACTTCTTCGTTGGCTTCGCTTCTCTGACTTCGAGTCGAGTTATTGTTGTTTTGGGTATTGTTTTGCGAATTATTACTAAATGTCTGAAAATTTGCGTTTTTTGTTGTATTACTAGTATTGGAGTTATCGTCGAAATTATTACTGTTTTTCAGTCCGTAGTCGTCGACTAAATGGCTATAATCTTGAGTTTCCGATTGGATGAGTGTTTGAGCCGTTTTCGGGACATAAGACGGTTTGGTCTTCCGCTGAGCAATTTGGGTCACATATGCGCTGTTCAGTGGCAGCTCTTCCTCCTCCAGACCCGACGAATGGACATTGTTTTCGCTGTCGCTCTTCGGACTCGACTTATTCGATAAGTTTCGATCCGATTCGCGACTATTGGCCGAAGAGGTCACGACTGCATTCGGTTTGCTTTCCGCCGACTGTTTCCGTTTGTTCTCATCTTTAGCGACACTTTTGTCCGAACTATTGGTTTTCGATTTAGCCGTCGCTTTGCTTTCGGTATTCGATTTAACGCTATTTTGTTTCGAAATATTTTCCGACTTTTTATTACTATTCGTATTATTTTTATTGCTATTTATTGAACAGTTTTCCGACTCTTTCTGACCACTCGTTTCCGACTTCTTATTGTCGGCACCAGTGGTGCTCTTCTCGGCCCTTCTCTTCTCCTTCTTCTTCCGTTTCTGCAGTTTCTTCTTCTCGGCCTTCCGTTTCTTGCGCTCCTCTTCGGCGATCAGTTTGACGGCATTCTCGTCGGATATCTTCGAGTCGTTGTCATAGCGGCGACAGTCTTCGCAATCGCAGGTCTCGTTGTCATTATTGGTCGCCTTTTTAATCTCTTCGCGCAATGACTTCATGTCAGACCTCTTGTCAACGGCCGTCGCTTTCGATTTGTTCGAATGGTTCGGCCGTTTCGCGCACTTGCAGTCGGAGCACAACTCGTCCTCTTCCTCCTCCTCCTCGTAGTCGTCGTCGTCGTCGTCGCCGTTCTGCTGGTCGTCCGCGTCGTCCGAGTCGTCGCCCGATTCGGACTCGTCGTCGAACTGCTCGGACAGCGAACGCGACGACACGATCGACGAGAGCTTCGATTGGTTGACGATCTGTGCGGCGTAGAGCTTGAGTGCGTCCTTAAAGCGCTCGTCCTCTTCGGCCAACTGCGCGATCAGCACCGATCGTCTCGACATCTTCTGACTCATAGTTCGGCCAAACGATCGGTCAGTGGTTTCGCGGATTTCTGCGTCAAAGCAAACGAAAGCGAAACAAATGATTGATATCTGAGTCGAGATCTTAAACGCAATGCAATCGCGAATCGTGTGAATCGTTTCAAATGTTTTACCAAAATATTTGTTTTGTTTTTGTTTTTTGTTTCACTTATTTAGACAAAACTTTTTTCACTCAAACCAACGATTTCTCGATTTGTTGACAGAATATCGAGTTTGCAATCAATTAATTAAAAGTCTATTCACTTATTTGAATTGAGTCTAAAACTAATTGAGTATTGAATTCATTAATTAATTAGAAAAATGTTTTCATAATATCTGCTTAACAATCGATATCCATATGTAATGTCAATGTATTTCAATGTATAAATTCAACGCTAAATGCCATTCAGTTTTCAATGACAACACAAAACAAGAGTACAAACCAGTAAACCAGTAGTGAATCACTAGTAGTGATACCAAACGGATTGTTCAGTCGTTAACCAAAAAAGTTTAAAGTTTATAGAAATATACAGTATAGTCGACACTATACGCCAAACACTTCGCGAATTCACCACTAATTCACTAATTCGTCGTTTAGTTTGAAAGTTCACTTAATTTTAATACAGTATAACTTAATATAATATAAGCGTTTAAAACGAGTTTGATCATTTTTTCCATTCGAAAAAAATGGTTTTGCTAGTTTTTTTCACTAATTTAATAGTTCATATTTTTAAATATGCACTTTTATTGCAAATATAGCCATTCACGTTTATTCGCTGATAATTTTTTGTTTTCTTAAATTATCATTCGACTTTTTAGTTTTGTTTCTTAATTCACCATGTACTGTTTTCTGTACATGTTTTTTATTTACCGAATTAAACAGTTTTGTATCACTAATGATTGATTGGCACTAATATTTTCAATCATTATATGACTAATGGTTTTTAATTAGCATTGAATTTATTTGTCTATAATTTCAAGTTTTGTTTTCTCTTAATCTTCCAATTCTTCGTTCGTCTCTAATAACGATTATTCAGTCGTTTTTCAAATTTAATGATATTTTTACTAAAAATATCAAATTTTAGCGATTTTTACATTAAAAAATAAAATGTATTTTTAGAAACTATTGAAAAATAGCTTTTTATTCTCGAATCGATTTTTACATTATTCAGCGATAATTTCTAGAATGTTAGCAAATTTTTATTCGCGTTTTAATTGTCGTATATTTTTAAAAAGCAATTAATTTTCTTTAAAAAAAACATTTTTATCCAATTTTTTCAATAAATCCTTGAAAATAGTTTTCGAAGTAATTGTTATCAATAGTTCTAATCAAGTGATTAATACAACGATTACTGAATAATAAGATTCGTGTCTTTTAAGGCCAATATTTAACTCAAATATAGAATTCATTTTTCGATTCACTCGTCAGTAGTGAACGAAATAATGTCTTTTACAACAAAAACGAATTTCGAATATATTTTGTAAGAATTGCGTCTATTTTGTACTTTTCTCTCACTATCTCTCGAATTCAGACTATTATAAAATATTTATTAATAATAATAAAATAATTCAATTTCTATGGAAACACTCGTTAAATATGCAGTTTATCTAAAAATTTCTATCGATTTCTTGCATTTGTGCTAAAAATTTATATCTCTATTAAATAATGTAATAAAAAAGCCATTAATTTCTGTTTTGCGACAAAGCGTTCAAAACATTAATTGTATTACAAATACATTATTGATAATAAATGTAAACTTAATTTCGTTATATTTAGAGCTAATCTGTACAATATTTTCAAAATTACATTAATTATTTAGATTTTTTAAAAGCCTCTGGGTGTTATCTTATCCGCTATTATTTCAATGTAAAACTTGTTACCTTGTACGAATTTCCATACTGCCCTAAAATTGTTATGTAGTTGTTATGAATGTAGAATTTAGAGATGTGCAAGGTAGTACTTTGCTTTTGTCAACTTTGCGTTACTTTGCAATAATAGAATTTAGATTAATATTCATTTTAATGCAACTTAAGCTTTGCATTAATTATTAATAACGAAGTATACAGCAACAATTTGTTGCATAACAGTAATCGTAGTTTCCTTTGATATTTTAATTTTAAAAATTTGCTTCCTGGCATTTCTTAAAACATGAGCTTGCATGTTTTTATTAAATGCTATATTTTGTTTGCAATTCATAAATCTATAATAAAATGTTTGCAAATATTGATAAACAAATCAATGATTTTTCCTATTCTTATCAAATTCAGAGAATAGTATTTATATTGAATTGTTTTATAACATATTTTTTGTCAACAAATATAAAATACAACAAAATTATCGTTCGATTAAATACAAGACTTTAAGCTAAATATTCCGACTTTGGGGGAGGGAAACGGGGAAAGAGAAAGGCAATAACTTTTCATGCTAATTGAATATTTTGTATGACTTACATCAGCACAATTTAATCGTGTTCAATTTAAAAGTGACAGTTGCATAAATTAAGATATTAATACGAGCAAACTTTGACCATGATAATCTACAGGTTAGCTGAACCCACTCCTGTAGCCACTCTCATAAATAATGCCGACGTATCATTAAAAAGACAAAGTAACATGTTATATTTGCACTATAAATGTTATCTAGGTGCATAGCTTAGCTCACTGGAAGATAAAATTATAGCTACAGATAACATGTCATAAATTTATTGTCCGAGATTAATTTTGCTGTGCACTCAGAATCATAAATTACAATGTATTCAAAAAGCAGATTAGAAATGATAACATTTATTTGAATTGCAAAAAAATGATAATCGAATTGATTTCAAACATTATATAATCGAAAAGCTATTTAAATACAAATATAAATTATATTTCAAATCACAAATCGGAGTAAAAATAAGATGAAAACCGATTCGAAAGTCTCGGCGAAATCGAGAGCTTCGGAAAAGCGATTTGAATCGAAAAGTTCGTCGAATTGTGGTTTAGGTTTAGTAACCCATTTGTGCGTTCAATAGCGAAAACGAATCGCAAATATTGTTAATCGCATTCGTATTTCCCATTATTCCGATTTCAAACGCCTTCTTCAGAATCAGAGATCTGTGCTCTAAATCATTGCAAATATTGCGATATTTTAGTTGAAATTCGGTTAACAAATAGATATTAAGAAGTGAACCAATCGTACAAACCTTGGGCTAAAATGACAAACTCAGGCAAATACTCGAGCGCTAAGTTCGCTAAATAGAAGTCATTCCGCTGTAGGCACTGACAGAATGTCGGGACAAATAATTTCGATTTATTCGGATTATAATTCAATAATTTTATCGTCAGTTTAAACGCCATTTCGCGCGAAAAGTGATTGAAATAGAGTTGACGTAAATCGTCCTAAAAGTGCAAAAAAAACAAATTAATTTAAAATGAGTTTTGAATTATTAGCGAAAAGCAGACAAACGTTGACTTACGGCCAGATATTCGAGAATTTCGGGCTTAGAATCGGACATTTTATCCAATTCTTTGAGAACTAAATCGGTTTTCTCTGCATTTCCTTTCGATTCGCGAAGTCTTAATAAATAGTTTTCAGACATTTGCTTATCGAGTGTCGAATGCGTTTGGAACGGAAGGCCAGATAATAGAGATTTGAAGAGAATTTGTTCTGGGTAAACGGTTGATAGTTCGCTAAACATAACAAATTTCATGTTAAATTAGAACCCAATTAAAAACAATTGCAATTAGAAATAAAAACTGACTGAATATTCTTGCGGTTCGTCTTAATCCAGGCCTTAGCCGACTCGGCGTCGAATTTGATCCAATCGTCGATGAGGAACAGGAACTGCGACAGCAGTGGAAGCAGTTCTTTGCCGGCGCTTCGGTAATAAGCAGTGAATAGCATTATGTATGAATAAAGCAATTCATTCAATCCCTTCACGTGTTTGTTCCAGAGGTAGGGCTTCAGAAGCCGAAGAATGTTGAGAATGCGCTTAAATGTCGATAAATAGTTTCGACTTTTGAAGACTTCGTAAGCGATTGAATAGACTTTAGCCGTGAGTAGCGACGGAATGATCGGCAGTTGTCGGAGGAACAGAATGGGATGTTTTGCGGCCAACTTAAGCATTGAGAGCTCGCAGTCGTTGAGATAACCGCTTTGGCGTCGCGTCGGCAATGTGTCGATACACGTGAATGCGGTCAACAGGTTATGCGTCACCGAATCAATGACACTCGACTCGTGCGCATTGATCACGAAGTCGTTGTCCACTAACTTCACCGGCTGTTCGATGCTCGGGATCTGGAGGTAGAGACGGAACAGCATTTCACTCGCGATCGACGAGTCGGGGTTCGAGTTCTCGATTTGCTTCAAGTGATTGACCACTAATTTGATTTGATTCTCATTCAGACAACTGCTCTTCACTACCAAAGACACCCTTTTCTCGACATTTCCCTCTTCTATAACGAAATTTATTAGTTTTTTAATTTGCTTTTCATTCAGTTTCAGAACGTCTTCGGCTGTTCTGTGTTTCGATTGGTTGAGATCTCTGCCGATCCAAAGGCGTGGAGAGCCCAGACATGCGGTCAAGAAGTCTAATACTGCCGACGCGTCCAAATCGGTTAGGTTTTGGTCGTCACTTAAAACGCTTTTAATACAAGAGTTTAAAGTTTCGAAACGAGTTTTGTGTATCAATAGTGACAACAAATAGAGATTATTTCGCGAAAACAATAACTGAGTCTCGAGTTTGGCGTTCGGCGAGTCTTCGTTCACGAGTTCCGGTTCCAGTTTGTGGAACCGCTCCAGAAGTAGGCCTTTGCTTGCATTCGAATCATTGTCTGCGTTTAGGATCAGTTTCGCCAATTCTTCGATACTCTTATTATGAGACTTCTTCTGTTTGGGCGCCGAGTCGACGGGTTTAGACTTCGGTGTCTTCTTGGGCGGAGAAGTGGTAGTAAATCGGTTCAGAATATTAATTAGAGTCGAGTTCTTCACTTCGGAGGACTCCTTCACCGCATTCTTTGCGCCAATTATTTCCGATTCAAGTCCTAAATGTTTCGGATCTTTCGACACAAAAGTGATGATTATATTGAATATCGAATTGAATTCTCCTCTATTCAGAAGTTCGATACAATTGGTCAGAACCGACGGAAATTCGGACAAAAATAATTTCGTTATCTTTTTTGACTCAATTTTCTTAACGAATAATTCTTTAGTCACTTCTCGCGATAGTTTCAGCAGATATTGAGTAGAAATCAACTTATTTTTGCACAAATACTGCTGTAAATCAGTTTTGAAATTCGAAGTTTTGATTTCAATCTTCGATTCATTCAATTCGACTTCACTTTCATTTGTTTCCATTTTCTCCTCTTCTTTAGCGACCGATTCTTCGCCTTTATATCCGAGAAATTCGGCGAAAGAGTGTCCGCTCTTTACGCCTCTCATCCACTGGACTTCAACTATTCGAATGATCAGCGATTCGTCACTAATAGCCTCTTTGACGCTATCGGGCGCCACCTCTACGGCCAGATCCAGTGCGTCCAACAGCCGGTCCATTGACGAGACCGACAGTCCAAACGACTGGATGTAGAGAACCAGTTGCGAGGGATCGACATCATTGAGGGCCGCGTCCATCAGTCGGTGAACCGATGACTTCAATAATCTCAAGCGAAGCCAATCGGGAATAAGAAGCGCCTCTTCGGAGGTGTCGACGAGAAACGATTGCGGCATTGGATCGCAAAACCAGGTGTCGAGCAGTTCGTCGTAAGAGATTTGGTTCGTTTCGGACGCTCCGAATGTTAGCAAAATAAACATCGCGTTCACGACACTAATGTGCAGAATCGCCTCCTCCTCGTTCCAGCGCACCAGTATGTGGTCCTGGGCGTTGGTCCAGGCGTAGTTCTCGTGCGCCGGTCTCCGCTTAACCGTCAGATGAGCCAAATATATGTTTAGCAAAGAATTCAAAAATATTTCTTTCAGTTGTTTTTGTTGAAGAATACAATTCGTAATCATCTGTCGGTCAATCAAAATGTGCGAACAGTCTAACGCCAAGTCAGAGCTGCCGTTGTGGTCATATCGGGACAGGAATTGGATGTAATGGCAGACAAAGTTCGGAACCGTTTCGACTAATATCGCGGGTCGTAACGCATCGCAGGCCGACGACCGAATGAACTCGAAGTTCGCGATCTTCGGCAGTCTTTCCAAAAGCCAAACCTTGACATCGCTGAAGACGAGAGGTTTGTCTTCGGGAAGATTGAGATCAGACGAGAGCACAAACGAGAGGGCCTTAGAGGCGAGACTGCGCGCCGACGACTGCTGGAAACTGAGGCGTTTCATGAAGTATTCGATCAGTTCCTTCGAACCGGTCGACTGACTCGAGATGACTGTCTGTAAGTGTGAAATCAGTTTCATTTGTTTCCTTCGCTTCTCCTTTCGTTTGCTTTTCTCAAACTTGTTGTTCGAGTCGATGGTCAGCACCGGTTGCGTCGACTCCTCTTCGCTGATTTGGCCCAAAAGGAATTCGCATAAGCACTGGACCGGAAGCATTCCAAAGTTGTTTTCATTCGACTCGACCAACTCGACCAGCCATGGCATCGGCGACGCACTCGCCATCTGATGCAAACCGCTTTGCTTTTGCTGTCTTTGGATTATCTCCAATAGAAAGTCTGGATTTCGCGACTGACACAAGAGGTGACCCAAACGCAGAACAGTGTTTATCTGTTTGAACTGTTCCAAGACATTCGGCGGTGGCTTTCTGGCCGGTCCCGTCGGGTCCATCGAAATCAGCTTCGATAGCAACAAACTATTGGTTTCGTTGATCTGAACTTTAGTCGACGCGGCGGCCAAATACGACTCGAACTGAAGGATCGACTGCTTCTCGAATGCATTTATCTGTAGCTCTCTTTGGATCAAATCGTCACCGATTTTAGTCGGCGGCGGAAACTCGAAGTGATTGGTAATCGACATCTCTATCAGAACTCCAAGTGTTGGGTACGCCTCCCAACCGAGTGGACCAAACTCTTGCGGGTTATGAGCCGTTAGGATAAGCAACTGAATCCACACTTTCCAGTAGAGGTCACTGATGGCCATATTCGGCGGGTCGTAACCCGACGGCAGACTTATATTCTCCGGATGTCTGTATATGGCGTTACTCATCAATAAACTAAAAATCTGTTTGTCGTGAATGAGAAGCACCGGATGTGAGAGCGGATCGTATTCTGTCACCGAAGCGGCTCTTTTGATGAGAGCGTCGGAGAGTTCGATGGCTTCGGCTGATGTCAACGGATTGTCTTTTGACGCACCCATAGACATGACTCGAATCAGAGTCTCCTCCAGTAGTGGCACTTCAGAGGTCATTCGAAACATCAGGTTTCTATCGTTCTCCGGCGGCCAGTTATCTTTGTGGTAGTACTGTTCGGCGCTCTCCATATATAACACTTTATTTATACTTAAATTAAATTTATATCGAATTAAAATTAAATTTAACCAAAAAACTATTTTATTATAATCTTTAATTATGTGCCTACCAGTGCAGGTATTCACTCCGCTCGGGTCGGTAGTGCTTAATGACATTCTTCTCGAGCCAATGAATGGCAATCCTCTGTATGTTCGAGATCTGCATTTGATAATTGCGCAGAATTTCTGAATTTAAAATAAATAACAAATCAATAAAAATGTTCTGCAGTTATGGTTGAGGAACAGTACCTCTTCTATCGGACTTAGTGGTGGAAACGGCTTCCTTAACGGCCGGACTGAGCGTCAAAAACATAATCATTGTTAACAAATCGGTGATCATTACAACCGCTCTTTCTTTGATGGGAGCGTCCGATGGGTCCAAATCGGCGAATGCCTGGCCGTCTTCGATGAGGAACTGCGCGAAGAGGAAGAAGTTCAAGTGCTCGTGTCTGAGCGCCCGCACGATCTCTCGCAACAGTCCTCTCAAAGTCTTCAAATAGTCTTCTTTACTGAAAATCATTTCCTGGAATACTTCGGCCAAGACTTTAGTCGCCTTTTCGGGCGAGTGTTGGAACATAATTGAGATTAACTGCAGATTATTCAGACTTCTTGAGGGCGAGACCTCATTGTAGAGAACTGTTCGCAAAACCAGTCGAAACGTATTGTCCGTTTGGTTTAGCATTTCTTTAATGCAAACTATGAAGTGATTGATCAGAGGTTTGGTTTTTAAACGCATTTTCACTAATTGTGTTATCACTTCGCCGTCATTTTCATTGCAATTCAGACATAGAGTCAGTAGAAGGTCTTGTGCCGGACGGGTCAGCTATTGGCAAGAATAATTTTAATATAAAATTTGCATAAGAAAAAGATCTGTACAGTATACAGTATCATCATAAAATAAGTCATGTCTGCCATACCTTCGGGTTCTGTAACCAAATCTCAACTTTTTGAGCGACAATTTGTCTGACGGCAGGTATACCAGTCGTCGAAATCAAGAGCTTAAGCATATTCCTCGAGACATCACTCGGCGCTTGTCTTCGGTTCAGCTGTTCATTGATCACATCCGTCACGTACTGAACAACAAATTCTTCGTTGTGTGAGAATCGAGACATAACTGAAATGTTCTCCAAATGCTCTTTCATTTCGGAAGTCATGGGTATAGCGGGACAAGACGTCTCGTCCGGGTCTTCCGGATGGCTGGGACTCGAGCCATGGCTCGACGGTTCGGATAGCTTGTTGGACGAGAGCACGTCCTGCTGCATCATCGCCTTGGGCGGCATTCGGGTGCAAAACGACGCCAATATGTTGTCGATAAAACCCTTGCAGTCTTCGTGATCGACCCAAACCCTCTCTCCGAGTGAGTCGTCAATAAAGACTTTGAGGAAGGCGTCGGGCCATGAGTTCTCGTCGTGATATACGGCCAACAGTACATTCGCGGCCAATATTGAAACTAAATTGCTATTATTTTTCGACTTAAAACCCAAACTCGAATCGCGTTTTAAAAGCGAACTGAAGGCCTCGACGACTATTTCGGTGCAGAACAGGAGAGGACGGGTTTTGGCCAAATAGCAGAGCGTCAGATAGAGCGCCGAATCAGGTTTGCCTCTCTGGGCCCTCAACTGCTTGACAGCTCCGCACAGAAGCGCTTCGACGCGTTCGTCGCTCACGTCTTCGGCTTCAATAACTCGATCCAAGAGTTGGTTTGCGTCCACTTCTTGAGCAAACTCTTCCCAGTGATCGCCCGATTCGCGTCTCATTTGAATAGCACCCGACGATCGCGTCATGTGATGCGATAATTGAAGTTTTGACTTCTTGGGCGCCGTCGCCAGACTGGCAGTTGAGTCGCTCGATTCGACCCGTTTTGGCGCACTCTTCAGCACTGACAGAGACTGTTGTGCCGACGGAGCAGATGAGGAAGTGGTGCCTAAAAGACATTTTAGAGTTAAACCAATCGTAGAATTATTGAATTGACGGCACCGGTGGGTCGCCGGTGCGCCTCTGCCAGTCTGTACTAACCCAATGCAATGAAGTTCTGCGACGGCATTGCCATCAGTTTAATCTTCGGCCCGCGTTTTGACGCCATTTCCGATATCTTCGGTGTCGAGACTCGACAGTCCCGGCGGTAAACGAACTCAAAGCGACTCTTCCTTTCACTACAGTTTCGATTTAACCGTACAGTTGACGCACGATATAAATTGTTTTGGTTTTGCAACTTGGTACAATTATAATATAAAAGATATATATTTATAATAATTACAATATCAAGTAAAATAAATATATATAATATTAAGAACAATTAAAATATTTGTCCAAATAATTTATTAATTAGTTTGAGTTTCGAGTCTAAACTGTATGTATTTACAGACTGTCAACAACACGTGACAAACAATGGGCGAAATGTAGAGGTTTTTGTTGACTGAAGACGACAATTGAGTTATTATTGAAATCGCAATTAAAGTCATAAATCGCTTACAAATCGTTTGTATTTCGTGTGAAAACAAATCAATAGATTAGATATCAATCACTGTTTGTATTGTCACTAAACGCGACGCAAAATATTTGCGAATAGTTTGCGATCGAAAAGAGTGGACACAACGAGAGAATAGCGAAACACTGTTTGCGTCGATCGTATCGATTGCTTGCGCCGTATAGTAGAGCCGAACAGTTGGTCGCGAAGTCCCGAAGAGCCGAGCGATGCCTCACGTGATTATATACACGCATTACAGCAACTTAGCGAAGGGGCCGACCTATGTGGCCAACGACGACACTCTGCTGCTCGACTACTTGGGTGCGTTGGCGCCGCTCGACGCGGCCGACGGCCAGTCGCGAGTCGTGAATGAGTCGCCGACGCAGGTGTTGGACAAACTCGAGCAGAGAGGCTACCGCGTGGTCGCCATGTCTTCCAACGCCACCGAACAGTTCAACTCTTACGTCTGGACACTCCATAAGCCCGAAGAGATCGAACCGTTCCCGTGAAGAGACCGACTCTTCGCTCTCTCGGCGCTCTTTCCGACGCTCTTTCCACACATTTATTGTTTAATTACTAATTCAGTTCCGACTCTAGACTTATGATTACGTTTTTATGCCTTTAATTGATTTAATTATATTTTTACATTTATTTTCCTAATTCTTCATTTGATATATTTTTTGCGATTTTTTTCTTTAATTTTTTTGTTTTGATCAGAAAATCAAAAAACAAACTAAAAAATCGATTGATTTGATAGTCAAGTCGTCGATCGCTTAAAGCCTAAGATTTAATGCCAATTATATTATGTTTGTTCTCGAAAATGCA
The DNA here is from genome assembly GCA_034697605.1 of Metabelba pulverosa. NCBI lineage: Eukaryota > Metazoa > Arthropoda > Arachnida > Sarcoptiformes > Damaeidae > Metabelba > Metabelba pulverosa. The sequence goes on from JAQIXC010000070.1 coordinate 42,689, forward strand.
TTCAATAATTAGCTTTTAATTTATGCATAATATTATGACTTATTTGTGTAAATATCGATTATTACGAAAATAGATCTATTGCTGACTTATTCTCACGAAATGTCCCGCAAATACAGAACTGAAACTGAAAATACAAATCCGTTTTTATGCCAATAATCTCGAAAAATGAATAAAATTCAGAAATAATTTCTAATAATTTGATTGACAGCTGTTCTCAAAACTATACAACTGTTTACTAAAATACTAAATATAAGTATGTTTTTGCGTGAAATTCGATATTATTTTTCAATATTTATGAAATATTTGGCTTAAAGTTTCATATTTTCCTAAATACTGTAAATTATTAAAAGAATTCCTGAATTTCTCAAAATATCTGAAGGTTTAGCTAATTTTTATTTTTGATTTCACATAAATTCAAATTTAAATTTAAAATTCTAATTTTTGCTATTCTATAATTAATTAAATTCCTACACTGCTCTTTTTTGTTAAGTCGCTGTGAAAAAATATAAATTATTCTTTGCTTTAAACTGAAAACTAAATGCACTTTAAGTTATGCAATAAAATTCACAATTGTCTTCAAAAATACGAAAGCATTTAATTGATTTTGTTTACAAATTACTATAATTACGAATGCAATTCAATTCAATTCGTATTGTATTTAATGATATAAATAATAAAATTATCTGAAAAATATTAACTCGTTTTCTATTCATTTAAAAAATTAATTATTTTTCTATTTTAGCGAAATTATCATTCAATCGATAGAACCGTTAGTTTAGTTTCGATTTTCAATAGAAAATGTTTTATCTCACGACTAGACTCAAGCCTTTTCGTGAATTGAATAATAAAAGTGAATTATATCATAAAACAATCCGGTTTTGAGGAGAGAGAGAGAATAACATGTTTAATTTTTAAAACCCAATTAGTCTGAAATATCTAAGGACTTCTGTCATTGATTATGATACTAACCATTAGAATAGAGTAAACAGTAATAAATTAACTTCTAAGCGCTAATTCGTAAAGTTTTGTTAATTTATGATATAATCCATAAATTATCGGCAAAACTGGATAGTAATGCGCATAAAACTTGCTAATTCAGCATGATCATGGAATAAAAATAGTCGATTCCGAAAAACTCATTAAGCTACCACGCTTACTATTTGAAGATCGAGGCGTCTATATTTGTGTCAGAATGTCGACTCGAGCAAAATTAAGCAAGCAACATTAGTGCATGTGATGTGAAGGTCGCAAACGTATGTTGGAAAAAAAGACTGTGTAGAAAAGGAGCTGAAAGAGAACTTGCGCAAGCAGAGTATGCTTAGCATACTACTTTATCGGAGAGTGTCAGTGATATAAATATATGTTTTTTCTTGTTTATCAAAACTATCGAATGATTGGAAACACACGAATCGTATAATACTGTATATGTGAAGAGTAAACAGAGAATTGGATAATAACTTATTCGAAAAAAGTATTAGCAAACAAATAATCCATGTGGCATATGCTGTACATGTTCCTATTACTATTTGTACATTGTGATTTTGTAACAAGTTATTGTGTCAGAGTCTGACTGATGTGCGAATCATATGAATCGTATGAATACTCCTTTTCGTTACTTCAATACTCCTCTCTTCCAACGAATGCCTCTCATTCTCAACCATTTTTCGCAATGAAATCGCAGTTTCGGCCGAATTGCCGATCGACTGAATCGCGTCTTACAGTTAATAATGAAGTTTCGGAACTCTGACTCTTCGCCCGACGTCCCGAACGGCTGCTCTAATCGCGATATCTTCTGATCGCTGTTTACTACACTATAGCAATATTGTAGCGTTAGCTGACATTAGCTGTGATTTCGGAGATTTGTTTGACTCTTGATTCATACTAATCGTCAAACGCTGTAATCAATTCTCAATTACTGTTAGCAAAGGACAGATTGTATACACAATTGAACTTTTATTCCAATCAATCGATTCGAGTCTAGCGTTAAGTGCTCTTCAAGTTTACTCTAATTAGTAGAGAAAGAGATAACAAAAAATAGAGTAAACTTAGTGTCAGACCGAGAGGGCGAGAAGGCGAGCAAAAAGCTACAAGTGCTGAGATGGCAAACTGGAAGGCACTCACCATAACCTCTGTGATCGTCGGACTGCTCGGTCTCGCGATAGTGACGGTCCTCTTCACGGCTACCGGTGGTTATGTGCCTTTCGACGTAAGTCTCATTGCAGTCGACTCGCGATTCAATGAATTCAAATCAAACATAAATCCAAAAATAGATAACAATATTTGCAATTGACGTGAAAACAAGCTAAATGTCATAGACCTAAGTAAACAAGCAAGATACTTTTTTGTCTGTCCGCACAGTACGGCATAGTTCTGGACGCCGGCTCGTCTCACACGCAGATCACACTCTACCACTGGTTGGCCAATAAGGACCGGTGCACTGGTCTGGTCGAGGAGTTGGACACCTGTAGGATTGAAGGCGGGATCAGTAGCTATAATCTGAACGACAGTAAGAGTGTCGGCGAAGATCTTCTCCATTGTGTTTGGAATGTGAGCCAAAAGATCGAAAAGGACCGGACGTTCAAAACGCCCCTATATTTGGGTGCGACGGCTGGCATGAGATTGTTGAACATAACGGCGCCGAACAGCGTGGCCTCGATTTTCTATTTGATTAAAAACGCGTTTCAACTCAGGAGTGGATTACAGACGAAAACAATTGATATAATCAGTGGTCAAGACGAGGGACTCTTCTCGTGGGTAACCAATAATTATTTGATGGATAGACTGATTGTCGATGAGTTCGACGAGAAGTCGACTATTGGAATGTTGGATATGGGCGGCGCGTCCGCACAGATAGCCTACCGGATAGGCAGCAGTAAAACTAGGCGTTCGGCAGATGCGGATCCGAGTGAAGTGACGGTCAGATTGTACGGACACACGCATACGGTTAGGGCCAGCAGTAACCTGTGCTTCGGTGTCGATCAGGCGTGGCTCAGATTTCAGAAGTATTTGATACAAACGCGAGACCCCGTGCGGCCAGACATCGCCAATCCGTGCCTTCCGATTGGATCCGAAGTGACATTACCCGGAAGTCACTTCAAAGACCAGATTTGTGTGAAAAGCAAGAAAAAAGACATCGATTTCAGCCAAAACTATACATTCTATGGCGTGAGTGACGCCGACCAGTGCTTGCAATTCGTTGGCAACTATTTGCTGAACAAAAGCCATTGCGAAGACAACTTCGAGTACTGTTTCGACGTCGCGAAGACACCGCCGCCAGACATGACTCAGTTCTATGCCTTATCGTCGTATTACTACACAATGCGAATCCTGAACCTATCGGCGCAGATGTCGGTCGAGACGTTCAAGACATCGATGCATGACTTCTGCAGCTTGAATAGGGCGGCGATTCTCAACAACAGTTTAGTTGTACCCAAGTATGTCGACGTCTACTGCTTCCAACTCAACTACATCTATAAGACGATCCGAAATGTGTATAAGTTTTCGGACCAAATGTGGCGAAACATCAAATTCTCGAATAGCATAAAGAAGACACAATTGGGTTGGAGTCTCGGCTTTATGATCAACGCGACCAACGCTATCGCCGCCGAGAAGCCGACGCCACCCCTCGTCCCCCTCTTTCCCTTCATTCTAGTCTCCACTTTCTGTACTATAGTCCTCGCGTTTAGTATCTATTTCGGACTCAAGTGGTTCCGAAAGGCCGAACAGCAGCAGAAGGAGACCTATCAGCAGATCAACCAACAGATCAGTATTACCACCGACTCCTGACTGGCCGGACGTCCCGTTTTAGTACAAAACTAGATTCGAGACTAAAATGTCGAATCAATGCCTCGAATGACTATTTCGTGAATCTGTTTATTAATATAAATATATTTTTGATTACGATTTCAATCAATCGATTGTTACGTTTTAAGCACTAAATCATTGTTTTAATATATAGTCTAAAAAAGTATTACCACTTCTTATCGATTTTAACATTAGTTCTCAATTCTCACAACAAAAGCTATAAAAACCGTAAACTACACAAAAAGCAATAAAAACTGTAAATCTATGCAAAATATAAATAAATATTTTTCAATAACTTATCGAAACTTTTCAATTGATTTAATTTTTTAATCAATAAATCATTTGATTAATAAATGGCTTAAAAATCTGTTTTAGAAAAGAAAACATAAATTAATATAACATTAAAATTGTATTTCAAATAACAATAGTTTGCATTGGATTGGCGTTCGCCGGCAGTGAGCGTTCATTTCGGTGTTTGGGGTTGGGATGTGTGGCCGGGGAGGACGGGCTGGAGTCGCTTCTCGCGCTCCAACTGGCGGTAGCGCTCGGTCTGCAGACTCTCGATCTGATTCGAGCGGATGGTCTGCAGATACAGCGCTCGCCGTTTGAGTCGATCGCTGCGTTCGGACAACGACTTCATGTCTTTGCAAATGTTCGCCAATTTATTGCAGTAATGGTTCGCTTTGGCGACGAGTGCCTCGAAGTCGAGCTCTGCGTTCAGTTCCGCGTACTTCTCGTTCTCCTGTTCTAACGACTCGATCATCGACAGCTGATAGCGATTTAATTCCTCCATTCAGTCGGACAACGCGTTTCTCTCTTCGCACTAATTTACACTCAATTTACGTCTTTTTTACGATTTGTTTGTTTTGATTAAAAATTTAGTTCAAAATCACTTTCGCTTCGGAATAATGTAAACAAAAATATTTTTGTTTACATCCGAGTCGTGACTAACGATTGGAGCGCTCGTTGAAGACGTACTTCGAAAGCAGTTTAAGGTTAGGATTGAAATCAATTTATTTCTCTTTTATCTTATCTCTAGTCCTGTTGTTGTGGTTTCGACTTTTTGCCGAATTTGTAACAATATATTTGGACTTAACAACAATTCTCAAGTTTAGCGCCAAAGCCTGACATCTGGCGGCGATTATATGAGCGAATACTAATTTAATTATACCGGTAGTTATTTTGTAAATTCTACAATATATAACTTAATTAAGCATGGTTAAATATATATAACTACGTTGTTAACAGCGAAAATACATACCGACTCTTAAACATATATTTATACATAATATAAAAGATAATTATTAACCGAAATATGTACTCTAAATCTGAATGTAGAGAAACCAGCAAGCTGGACGAATCAAACACTCGATGGGAAAACTAATCAAATTTTATTCCGATTTCATTATATTTACAAATCGTGTAAATCAAACAGAATTTCATAAAAAAGGTTTTTGTTTTGAATTAATTACAAACAAAAGTCGCAAATATGGGACGAATTGGTCGCCAAAAGGTAGTCAATAGTGAGTCGACCGCTAATAGTCGTCTTTCGCGATCATTCGATACCAGTATTTGTGGTTAAGAGGACTCAAGTCATCCAAATCCGCGATTTTCTTCAAATATTTGGCCAAATAATACAACTCTTTATCGGAATCGCGATTCTTGTGCGCCTCTCGAAAGGCTTTGATTCGCAAACCGTTTTGTGGATTCATTAGAAAGTTCTTCCGAATGTCGTCAAACATTATCGTGTTTTTCGACGAATATTGCGTAAACTTTCCCCAAATCACACCCAACGGCTTGACCTGTGCGGGCGATACAAATAGAGCCAACCGTTTAGCACACAAGTCGGCGTTCGGCGCGAAAATAGCGGCCAAACTGTGTACTCACACTGAAGAGGCCGTACTTCTGCGTGTGAACGCTGATCATCGCCGAACTGTCCAAATAGAAGAGAACCTTATAGTTCGGGTTCCGCTCGACTCCCAGTTCTCTCATTTTCACTTCAATCCATTTCATTCCCGTCGCCGCTAATCACCAAAAAAGGCTATTAATGGCCGAAACACTAAATCGAATACTTCGGCGACTAATGACAACTCACACCAAATGACAATATCGTAGTCCTCGTAAGCAATGGTCAGGAATTCGTGCAAATATGGTCTCATGAGTTGACCGATGCTTTCGGCGATCGATCGGTGGTCTGAAATGGCATTCAATTCGTCGTTTAGTGAATAATTGAGTGAAATATGTGTTTGAATACCAAAAAGCGTGTAATCAATGTCGAGAACGAGTAGTTTTTTGCCACTTCTCGGTTGGGATAACATCTTAATCTGATATTCTTTCACTCGTTTGTCAACTTTGGCCAAAAACTCTTCCCTGTCTTTGATCGGAATGTTTCCCATTTCGACCTCATCTCCGATGTCGAAGTCGTTGACCACTTCAGGAATGTCTTGCGGCGAGAGATCCACATTCGCGATGTCCTCCTCTTTGCTGCCGATCATCATAATCTTCATATTGGATCTGATGTCGACCTTCGACAGCGACGTCTCGTCGTTCGCCGCCTTTCCTGCAGTCGAAGCAATAGTTAGATAATTAGCGACAAAACGAATGGCAGAACCGATTCAATCGAAGCGAACCGTTCGTCTTGAGACCCATCAGCTTCTGGCGCTCGGGTTTGACGCCTGTCTTCCGGTAAATCGCATTCTTGAGGTCGAGAACCGTGTCTTCGATTGTCACCGAATCGACGACATATTCATTGGAACTCCACTTCACGATCAAAGTCAAGCCATTTGTCGCTAATTCTTCGCTCATTTCAATTGATGATTGACTTGATTTGAACGACAATTAAATCAATTTATTTATAAAACAAATCAAAACCCAAACTCAGAATCAGTGCAAAACTTCAAATAGTTTTCAAAATTTTCAATACATATAATGTGTTTAATAATTAAGTTTAAAGTGGGTTTTGATTACTTCAGTTCGTTATCAGCATTAGATTAACCCGTTTTTGGCGATTAATAAATCGTAAATCAAAATAAAACAATCGGTTTATTGCAAACATCCAAACATTTGATTCAATTTTCAACTATTTTTGTTATTTTTTATTAAAAGTCGAAATCATTTGTTCGTCGAATCCATGGCAACCACTGCTCCAAACATTTTCGGAGTCTATGCAGCGGTTCATAGATTTGTGAAAATATCGCTTATGTTATACCTATTGTAAAGTTATTAAAGTTTTCTGAGTAGCCATAGCTACAGCAATATATTATTCTCTATTATACAGTGCAATTAATTTTTCGAATTTTTTAAACTCTTGCTAGATTTAATTGTTTTATTGTTAATTTGTTATATTTATACATTTTAAAATTAAATTTGATATATTTAGCCAATTTTATGTAAGTGTTAAGCAATAATATATAATGTGTTAAATTTTTACAAATCTCGTTAAATCCAATACATAAATTCAATAATAGATTACAATCATGTTTTGTAGAATTTTATACTTTAAATTTGTTTAATTATAATTGCTTAAATTATAGGTTATTTAATTTAATTAACAAAAAAAAGTAAAGCTGGATAAACTTGATTGTTTAATCATATTTTATTATAAAGTTTAGTTAATCAAATTGTATTTGCTTAATTTAAAAAATATTAATTAATTAAATTTGTTAAATTTAAAGCAAGGTAAGTTTTTAAAATGTAATTTTATAAATTGCATTTAATTTAAAAAATAGATTTATTTTTGTTTATATTATTTTAAAATAAAATAAAATAATTTAATAAGAAATACTTACCGATATTACAAATGTGTTAATTTAATTTTATCCAGATACTGCGTAAAATATTGATGAATTTTAATGCTTCAAAAAGAGCGAATTTGAATGATCAAGTTAAAATTGTTTTTATAAATTCTACTATGTATCTAACAAAAGTAACGGTAAAATAATTTTAGTTTTCGACTTTATATTTATGTATTGTTTGTAAAATTCAATTATTTAAATAATTTTTTTCTTAATTAAATTATGTGTTTATAAAAAAATAAAATAGTTGTTACGAAATACGACAACAAGATATAGATCTTTAAAGAATCAACACTAATTTTGCTTTAAATATTAATATATTACATCTGTTATAGTTTGCATAGATCAATTTAAAATGTATTTGCCATTAATTGCCTGGCACTAATAGTATACGCTTTTTACGTGAGATAATAAGCAATAAAATCGTTATATAGTAAACAAAATTCTTATTGATGTGTCTTTTTAATAGACTTGTTTAATTAATGTTTATGGTAAACGTATACATATAAAATATATATATTATATTTAATTTAACTTTGCTAAAATTAAGAATTCATAATTTCACAATATAGATGGTATTAAATTTAGATGTTGTTTTTAAATAATTAGCTTTTAGCGTATAATAATTAAGTTACATTATAGACGAGTAAGCTATTTAGCATTGAAGTATTATAATACCCGGTACAATCAATTCCAATACAAATCTACTATGATTAGTTTTCATATAAAATTGAAAAATCTTATGGTCCACAATAATGTTTTGAAGCCTTTATTGCCACACAAATAAATAATTAAAAAATAGCTGCAATTTTAGAAAAGCATAAACATACTAAATTTGTAAAAATAAAAAACATTTATTTATTTTGGATTTTATATAAATTATACGTTATAATCATAAAACAATGCAATAAAGATTATTTATTAAAAACATTTAACTATACATTTACCACTTTGACTAAAATTAAAGGCTATTTTCAAATCTCAATTAACATCACAGCTTTGCCCAAACAAATTGACCTATAAATGAGTGCCTATTTGAAACTATACTATTTGCTAAGTGTCTATGGCAATATAAGCTTAAATATTATAGCAGTGAAATAAATAGCTAACCAAAATCTATCAAGTTAAAAATTATTAAAAGGTGTTAAAAATTTTCAAATATAAAATTAGTCGAATAACTTGATAATACTCACCTGAAACAAAATTGTTGTCTTGTTTTGTGTTACAGTTGTTTTAAAATAACTATATAAATTTATTCTTAAATAATATTATATATTATTTACCGCATTATATTTTTAATCAAGCCAACAAATGTTAATTATAAATATTTTAATAATTAAGATATAATTTTATAAATGCACAAGTTAAAATTGAGCAGTTTAAAATAAATATATTTATTTAATAAAACATTATTTAAATTATAATTAAATAATTTGTTTTAATACTTATTGATTATATTTTACAAGAATTTAATCCACGAGCTATTAATTATAAATTATAGTAAGTTAATTATATACAATGTGTAGTATTTGTATTTGTAATACTCTATGTGTTACGGAGTCTTATATTTTAAAGAGGAGTAATTTTATTTAGTTTAAGATTAATTTTTAAAACTAATAGAAATAGTTTTTATTTTATAAATAATTTAATTTATCCAGTAATAATACATCTAAAAATTAGTTTATATTGTGAATAAGTTAAAGATAAAAAAAATAATTTACAATCCTTTTCAAGCAATTTACTATGCGAACTTGACTATTTTAATATAGCTAAATCAATTTATCTAGAATACACCTTATTTATTAAAATGAAAACTAGTCATTTTGTAATCTTATAATATGCTAACAATTACCATGCTTAAAATGAAAGTAAATAACTTAATAATGAACTTACTTTAGACGAAACAAACATAAGTACGATATATAGGGTATAGTTGCCGAAGAGCGCTGGACGCCATTATCCTGTTGTCCACTGGTCTGAGCAGATACAGTGGACAACAAGAGAAAGGTATTCAACACAAATCGTCTTTTTCTCCAACCAAGTTAGGTATCATGCTCAAATTTAGCACAGAATGCCAAATCCGTTTTAATACTTACCAAAAAGTTTGGGTAAAAACATATCCAAAACTTCTTTACTTAAATTATAGCACAATATATTAGTTGAAGAAAATTCATTTATACAGTATACAGGTAATAGAATAGAAAGTATTATACCAAGTTTAAATACAAAAGTGATTAGATAGATGTTCTTCTGCAACAGAGAAACTACCCCGGTACAATTATTATCCTTAGTTTTTAACATTTAAATGATAGGTTTGAAAAATTCAATTATTTACCTGTATATACATATAGTAATACAATACTATAATAAGCAGCTTTAGATTTAGCAGTCAACTAACTTGGTGAAATAATGTCAAAAAAGTGATTGAACACGAAATGCGGCGAAAAAAGCGTCGACTGGTTTCGAACGGAGAGTTCGAGACATCGACAGAGACAGAGATGAGGAGCAGCTGTAGAGTCGGATATATTATTACCAGAAATGAAAAGTAAAACCGAATACGAATAGAGTTTATACGAGTAATACATGAATATAAGCTCATCTCAAACACAATATTAATGCACTTTTTGGGTGTGTCTTCATTGCTAACCAATAGATCTATCTATTCATTCGATTCTAACCTTTCTGCCCAACGCACACCACACCGGCGTCTCTCTCGCTCTCTCCCGGCCTCTCTCGCACTCTCTCGCGCTCTCTCGCCCAGACTCGTGCACACTCTGCTCTCACCAATCCCTCTCGTCGTCGGCATATGCAGCGAGTATTGGCGCACTTTAGCTGACTGTCCGATAGACACTGTGTGTATGCAGTGTATGCATGTGTGGTGTGGTATGTGTGCAGTCACTAGTCGAGTGCATGTAGTCTATACGTAAGGTTAGCTAACTCTCGCAAAGTTTGGCCATTGGTTTCGATTGGCTTGGATTGGCTCGGATTCAGTGGTTTGGGTCTAATGGTGACTCGAGTGGCAGTGCATATGCAGTGGTAGTGGTGGTAGTGGTGGTAGTGGTGGTAGTGGTGGTAGTGATGGCAGTGCGCACTCGATCCGAACCGAAGCGAACCCAACCCTACGAACCGAATATGAATATTGAAAACAGTTATCTGGACTCACGTAATAAAAACTGAGAGTTAATTATATCGAATAGTTTTTCGTTCTAAATGTCATGAATATTAACAATACGAGAGAACACATTAAATAAATTTAATATATTGTTATATATTGTTATACATTAGTATACAATACAGTAGTAGTGATCGGATAAGTTGTGTATATTTTATGGACATAAAGGAAATTAAATGTACTTCAGCTCCAGCTTCAAGCCATGCATACAATTTGCAAAATACGTGATATAAGCGATTCGTTTCGGCTATTATGTGCCCAAAAATCTAACCATTTAAATGAAATTACTGTTCAAAATCATTAGCGAAATATTATACCCAGTTCAGTTTTTAATTCGTTTCACTTCTGCTCACATTTGCTCGCTTTTGGTCTCTCTGTTTGAACTCATTATTTCAAATATTAATTAATTAATTAAATTCTGTTTTACATAAAGTTTTGTCATATTTGCAAACTATTCGATACAATATTTTTGTGACAATTGCCTCCAATTTTTGTATCGTTGTATTTAAAATAGATTTTTGATGATATAATTTTGATAAATACTATATTGATAACTAAATCCTCGAAATTTGTCAATATCTGAGTACAGCTTCAGTCGGCAATAAAGTTAATAAGTCTGGGTGATTTTAATCAAGCAGTGAAATTACAAAAGCAGCTGTTCTTTCCTAAGTCACACATTTGTCTTATAAAATTTATCATGATTTAT
>JAQIXC010000071.1:0-54157 GCA_034697605.1 Metabelba pulverosa
TATTCGCGGCGACGATAGGCTTCGATCCGTTTGTGGCGAATGTCGTCCGAAAGAGCAGTCGATTTCGAGTCGTTTTTCGCCTCTTTTCTCATCAAAAATATTGATTTTCTCGTGAATTCACATTCACTCGCATTACTCGTACTTCACATTCGCTTCACATTCGCTTCACATTCGCTGAACACTCGCCGTTCGCTCGACAGTCGACTCAAAGCCAAACATTGTTACAGCGATTGAGAAGACGTTGTAATGCTTTGCAGAGAGGCGTCAATACTGGGCTCTAACGCACAATCAATTATGTCATGCATTCGCACCACTCGACCGCTCACACACTCTGTGACGCTTTTAGGCCGTTATGCAGTCCCCACTCATATATACAGTTTTATTATAACAGAATTTTTGCTTTTAATTAAATTTTTATACAAACTAAATAATCTTTATAACAAATGTAATTATTATATTAGTTTAAAGTTGAAAAATTCGTGCAAGTTAGTTTTTATAGTATTATTTAAAATAACACCACTCTTATGAGAATGAGTAACGTTTACAGAGATTCTATAGTTTTATTACATAATACACTAATAACGTCACATATCTGTTCGCAACGACAAAACATTTTTACAGTCTCTTGGGTTTAATATTCGCTTTTATTGTTCGGTTTATTCAAAATCGCATTTTTGAAATCGTTTGCAAAATTAATGTCAAAAATCATTCATTGATTTTGAGTATTGCTCTGAAGTTGACATTCGATTGCATCGATTGCAGTGCTTTGACTAATCGGCGAACAAAAGCTCGACTTTTGACAGATAGTGATCATAAACTTTGTGAGAGTTTCGAGAGTTCTTTCACCACTCGTTCGCTTCGAATGAAATGCGAGAAAAGTTGGCAAAAGTTTGGCAAAACTTTTTGTTAACTCTCTTTCTGCCAATTAAATGCCAAAACAGATTAAAACATTGTTTTTTGAAATTTTAAAAATAATCTTTATAGCGATTTATTTTTCAAACTAACTGTGTGAAATGATTTTTGCTTTTGTTCATTATATGCTTATTTTAGAATAGACACAGTTGTGTTTGATTATTTAGCAATGCTAGTTTTTAATGCTATATTAATTAGTTTCTGGTATTATACTGTATTAATATTTGTAAAGAACAGGAAATATCACATACGCCCCAGACTTGCTGTGTAATATTTACACTATTTTCTGCGAATTGATCCTGACTCATTTCGATTGGTAACTTGGTGAATTCAAATATGGTCTCAACTCTAAATAGTTTGCTTTTCACAAAAATTATTCAATGCAACATTTAATTAATTTTATACAGTATCAATATAGTGATATAATGTAATCGATAATGTGTTTATTTCAATTTTAATCTGTGTAATATTTTTTATCGATTGAATATTTTAATTTTAATTATATTTTTAGTTCTTATATATAATTAGTATTTAATATAAATTTATTTAAAATATATGTTTGAAATATAAAGTTTTAGTTTTTATATTACTGTATATTTGTATTTAAAATCAATAATTCATTTGTGTTTATTCGAACAAAAAATGTTTTAATTGATTTTTAATAAACTTGATAATTATATTTCTATTTTATACATTTTATACTTGATTGGTTATTAACTGCTGTTTTAGTTTTAGCCAACAAATTGTTTTTTAATTAAGCTAATTTTAATTTTAATTTAAGTACTGGAAAATTTGACTTGAAACATAAAATACTTAATGCTAATTTTTATCACTTAAAAAATAATACCTAGTAACGGAATTAGTAAATACGATATAAGGAACTAGTAAAAATTACCATGATTGATACCGTGTTAAATAAATAAATAAAAATTAAGACATATCTTCTGTTCTGATGTTGTGATTGTAATTATGAACTGAACCGAAAATACAAGCTTTGGACCCAAGTCTCACACCAAACAAGTGAATATTTACTTACAGTCGTATTCAGAGAATATGCTAAAACTAACAGTAAGTGTGAGTTGTTACTTAAGTCTGGTCCAGCAGTCACTCAGATTTTTGAGTTTTGAGTCTCAGTTTTGTTGACTTTTGGGTCCCAAGTGACCAAAATTTGAGTTTTCAAACCCTTAAGTCGGTTCTCTGAATACGTCGATATCGATAATCCGGTTTGAGTTTGAGTTTTAAGTTGCTACTCACACTTAAGTTAGATTCAAGAATACGACTGTTAATTTGTACTGTTCAAAGTAATTGTAAAAAGCGATATATCAATTAATTATATAAAATTCATTATCATTTCGAACGCAAAAGTGTTTAAATAACCTGAAGTGAAATTTTTAATCTAATTTTCGAAGATATGGATAGTTTATTAAATTCTCTGCTAAGAGATTAAATAGTTTGTTAACATTTCGAGAATTCAATTCACAAACAAAATGATAAAAACTAAAACAACATAAGAGCAGAGTTAAGCCAAAATATAGACATGAATAAAAGAACTGTTTTTAACACTCGTAGAAAAGGTTTCGATAGATTTTAAGAAATACTGGTAATTAATTTCAACGGCTTTTGTTTTTTATATACAGTATATTCATCGCTACTCAGCCCTTAAGTAATGGTCTGATTGAGTGAACATTTTCTTTACTCGACTTAACTTTTTTAGTTAATCAATGGTTCGGTTTATGCATTCAATCGATAAAAGACTCGATTCTTGAAAATTGTTTTTTATTCGCTTTTCAAACGCTATTCTTCGTGAGTAGTCATGAAATCAAATTTTCTAAAACGGATTATAAATTAGAAAAACGTTTTGTTTTGACATTTAACAAAATGTTACAATTTTTTATTGATTATATATTCGATGGCCGAATAGATGATAGTCTCAAATTTATCAGCTGTCGGGACAATCTTGTATTTCCCGTCTATCGAGACAGTCTTGATTTTGGAGGTTACGTTGTCAGGGTAAATAATCGGGATTCACGTGATAATAAAATTGACTTTATTTAAGCACACAATTTAGTAAAACATGAATATAGAGAAAACGGTATATAATGAATGTAATGAGAAATAAGAGAAACACTAAACACAATTAAAACTAACTCTCAGACCAACTCCGCACTAAAAGCGCAATCACACCGAACTGTACTGACTTGCGAGACAAAGGGTTTGTCTCGCCTTTTATGCGTTCGTGGTCTGAGGCTTCGCGCCCAACGACAGCCAATCAGAGCGAGCCTCTCGCCCAACGACAGGTCGACGTGACCCACTGGTCTCTTGGGAGAGCTCCTCTGCCCGGGCTGCTAATCTCGTTGGCGCCGATAATCCCTTATCTTCTACAATTAGATTGCGAGCATTTTTTCTTTTGTTCAATGCTACAATTGTGACTTGAATTAAGGGGCGTTTTATTTCATTAAACTCATTTAAATTGAATTTGTATTCATAAATTAAAATATGCATTTCTAGATATAATGATAAAAATATGAAAGGTTCTACATATGGTGCTAAACTGCAATATTTGTGCATGGGAAATTTAAGTAATGGTGTAACATAAAAAAATATTGAGTGAATATGTTTAAATATTACAAGCTATTTCTGTAATACACACCAAAATTATTTTCATAAAAATTGAATATAAAATAGACTTATAGTAATTGTAATACACAGGTATTTGCATTTTTAATAATAATAATTTAAAAGCAAAGTGATAATATTAAACAACACAACGTATATTATTAAGTGATTGATTAACATTAGTATTTTATAAATTTGCGTAAAACAAAATAGTTTGAACACAATATTAATGCCTGAAATGCGTACAACTAATTGTGTTGGAGTAGAGCAGGTGTTTCAGATGCTATCCATTCATTACAAAGTTTGCGAACTATTTATTTAAATTTTTATAATACAAAAGTAAAAAAACTGTTTTAATGACGAATTTGATAGAAATTTGCAGATTCTATGACATCACAGAATTGATTTGTGCGATATTGTCGACACAAATCTACTTTTACTCATTGAATACGACATGAATTTATGTGAATTATATAATTTAAAAACATTTGTTGTATTGCATAATCTGTGTGTCAGTAGAAGTTTAATTAATTCATTTGAAATCACGTTTACGTCTGAATTAGATATTAAGTAAGGCTTGAGAGACAACAAAAACCAAAAATTAATTAAATATTCAAAGATTTATGTCATGCAACTGATCCCTTAAATATTAATATCTTAATCTTAGTACAAAATTGCACATGTTTCTAAAACTTTAATAAATAAATGAAACTATAGAACATAGCATTAAATTTCATCTACTGTAGAAGATTGATTGATGGTAATATGTATTGATTTAATTATTTATTATTAATATAACTAAATTACTAACACATAATTATAATATAGTTATTTTTCCATATACGGTACATTAAATTGAGCATTATTAAACAAACTTAAAAATTAAAAATAAATAAACTGATTACTTCAAATTATACAGTTTAACTATTATAAATAATAATTACAATATACTAATGTAATAACTATGTAAGTTAGTAAATAGATAGTATTTGAAATAGCAAAATATTTTAAAATAATTACTGATTTGTTGTATCAGTACACAATTATTGATTAAACTTAAAGACCTTATAAATTAACTTGTATAAATTATGTTTTATCATATTTTAATAAAATAAAAGTTTGAATGTAAACTAGGAACTAATGCTTTAATATCGTGAAATTTTTTATATTTGCGAAAAGGTGTGTATAGCAGCTAATTACACTGTACTTTAATTTACAATTTGGTTCAAGGATTTGTTGAATGTTTATTTCTATTCTTGTAAGCCAGTTGTTTTTAACAATTAAAAGATAAAAAGTGAAAACTTTTTTAAAACATAGTAACGACTACCCAATTAGTGCCAAATCAAACAAATTATTATTTTAATTCTCATTAGTTTTTAATTAGACGTAATTTAGAAAAAAAAAATACTAATTGCAAACGATAGCAATGCTTATTTGTGCTAACAATAAGTCATCATTTTTTAAACTGTTAATTTATATTTGAAATTACTTCAACTTAATAAATTAAACGCAATCATAATTTATCAAATATAATTTATTAACATAATTGTATAACTTGCTATTGCTAAAAAAGTTATTGTCTTGTTTTGTCAAAACATTTTATTTTTGTTTGTTTAATTACTTTGTTCAAAATTACAGGTAATTCTAATTTGTCAAATTATCTGGGTAAAAGCATTGGCTATTATTTCGACAAAAATTCAAATATAAACTGATAAATATACAACGTATACTATACAACATATTATTATGCATTTTTATTAGTAGTAGTAGTAGTAGTAGTAGTAGTAGTAGTAGTATAAGTTATTTTTTATATGCAGTATTCTTTACGACATAAGCGGCAATTTTTTACAATATAATAAAAAATAATATATTATATGTTTTGCAGTAATGCTTTAAAAGAATATAAATTTATAAGGATATTAATTATAGTGAAGCCATTGATACTATAAACGTATGCTTTGATTTGAGCCATTCTTTCGGCTCTAATTCAATGAAATCTATTTATTCGACAAATATTTTCGAAGAAATTCATTCAGAAATTAACGCAAAATTTAATTCGAAAATCAAATTTAATGCACTATTCGGCTAAATATTAAATGCATTGCAAATCGCGCACAAATGTCTAAGTGACCAAAATTTTAATATTCAATTGTTTGCAATTGAATGATCTTGATAACTTACAAATTGTTATTTAACTTATGATTAATATAAAATACGAATATTTGAATAAGTTTCTACTGTACAATATTTTTCTCAGTTATTCATTTTTAAAATAGAAATTAGACTTTTCTGTTGAATCCTATATTCAATTTATTCTTGTTTAATTAATTAGTAATATTTTTAACCCTTTCATAGCCTATCAATATTAAGCTGACATTTAATTTTGTATTTTTCAAAGCATTTTCTATTTGAGAATAATCTCAGTTTTTATGCCAAACACTGACTACTAATCAATCAATTTTCTAAACCAACGGAAGGAACTGTAGCGTAGGTTTTGGCTGGAAATCGATATAAAACATTATATACTGTATACTTTTAAAATTTAATCACTCATTAAATGCAGTTTTTAACATATAAATGCAATTTATTGAATGGAAAATACTTGTTTTAAAAACAAAACAAAAATGAAACTTGCTGTTTTTGTACTTACGTTACTTAAATGTACAATTTTAATTAAATCCCAATGTATTCACAAACAAAATAATCAATTTAATATTACGGGTAACTATCAAGTTGAAAATACTTTATAAATAATAGAACCAGTGTAAAATATGTGTAAAAATAAACTGTGCAATTCGTATGGGAATAGGAATATGCGGTTTCCCAGGCATTCCGCTGTCGGCGCTGAACAACGTGGAGGGGAACGAGACGTTCAAATCGGGAGACATCGCTCGCTACCAATGCGACGCTTTCCTCGGCTATGTCCAGAGGCGGGAGTGCCGTAACGGGCGCTGGACTGGCCGGACGGCCCGATGCGGCCAACCCGAGCGCAACGATCTGCGAGCGGTTAGCGTTCGGGACTGTGCGAGCGGCGCGACTGTCGCCGAATACAGTCGACTAGAGTTGGCGAACAATTCGGGCGAATATGTGAACTCGTATTCCAGCGATCGATGGGATGAGTCGCCGATACGAGTGGCGAACCGAACGTGTCTTCAATGGTATCTGCATTTGACTAATGCCTCGCATTTCTCATTCGTTAGAATAGATTTGGTGACAGTTCTCCAAACTCGCCATCAATTCACTAAAGATGTGCCAAATGTTCGCGCATTCGTCGGCCGAGACATTAGCGCCAATATGTGCCGAATTGAGGCGAAGAAAATGTTTAAAAGTGTTTGGATTAGTAAATGGATTACTTCTGGCGTTAAGTATCACTATTACGTCGATTGCTCGACGAGTGCTCCCAATCGTATGTAATATTACAAAAATAAGTTTTTTTTCTATTGATGTATACATTTTCATACTTTGCACTGTAAATGCGACAAAATTATATGTTTATTATAGAAAAATATGTGATGATATTTTTTGGGTAAAATCGTAACTTGCAAAATTTTAGAGTTTTATAGAAAACATTTTTTGTGCAATTGTGCAACGTTGCAATCATAAATCAATTTGCGATTTCTGTGATATTTTTATTGGATTTATGACTTAAGCGCATAATGTGCTTATAGTGAGAACATAAAATTTTGTTTTAATGCAACAATCTTATTTTAAGTTTTCATCGAAAAATGTCTGTAAAGTGCATTCTACTTTTATTTTTACTTCTCCAATAATCACAAGCATAAAATTTAGCTAGCTGGAAAAATTTAACACATCTATTAGAAAAATTACTTGTTTGTTAATTAGGCAGAATCCTGTGAAAATGAGTAAACTATAAAAATTTTATACATAGCTAAATATTATATATAGCTATGCAATTAAATGAATAAACTTGATAAAATTGACAGAATTATTTACTTAACGCTATAAGTTACAAAATATTGTATTCATAGTTTAATATACCGGTAATAGTTTTATATTCTGACTCTGTTATAAAAATTCGTTTTTTTCTTCTTAAAATGTACAAGTTATAGGATTAAACATTTTAACAATGCTTTAAGCAAGTTAAGCAAGCCAATAAATCTTATAAAGATGCATTTTAAAAGTGATTTAACTATTTTTAGTATATCTAAAAAAACTCTTTTCATATAATTTATTACTTTTTTGATAGAAAGAAATCAATAAAATCTTTCAAATTTAACGCTAAATTTAGTTCGTGCTTAATTTAATAAATTTAGCAATCAACATTTACATTAAGCATTTTTCTAAATAAATGGGTTTATTGCTTGTTCTAAGAGTTTCAAAATCAAATTTATTTTTTTATTTTAAATAATGTAATCATAAAATCAATAATTATAAAATTTTGTTGAAGTTCTTAAAATTAGGCAATATATTTATGCAGTGTATGATAATTTAATTTGCTTTATCATATGTAATGTAGTATTGATATCTCATTTTAAGCACAAAAAGTCTGATTTTGTCAAATATAAGAATAAATTATTTCGAGTTCCGGTTCGCAATTGTTTGCAAATAAATCTCTTATTTGTTATTCGCTTTCAAAGCGTCGAAAGTGTTTATCATTGAAACGAAAAGCGAAACTCTGCTCACAATAGACTTGGAACGTCTGGCGCTGGCAGAGGCCTACGGCGGTCGCGACGCACCGATGTGTGGTTTGCCTGAACTGCCCGTCGGCGTCGTCGCCGATGCCATCAAAGACTACAGTCTATATGAGCTTTCGTGCGACGAACCGAACTTTACGGCACCGATAGGAGCGATGAAAAGCGAGATTAGGTGCGCGTCGACCGGGTTCTGGAGCGGAGACTATCCGAAATGCAAACCTCGGAAAACGTGCGACAAATCGCCGATTTTTGCCGCAAATGTAAACAATTTTGTGATGAACATCGAAAATGTTTTCTACGAAAACCAAACCGAATGGCAAGCGTTTGACGGCTCAGTCATTAACTACAGATGCGATGCGAATAGCGATGTATTGATCGGTTAGTACTTAGCAATCAATTTGTAAAAAAAAAACATTTTTCGCAAAATATCTAATTTATTAAATGCTTGAAAAGATAGGAAAACAATGCGATGTCTGTCGACAGGCGTTTGGGATAACGACGAACCGATTTGTCAATCGAGAGATAAAGATAAGCAGAACTACGAGACTATGACTACGACTATGACTGCGATCGCAAACGAGTCGCGAGAGTTGAATGCGTCGATCGAATTGAGACATATTTTACCCTTTTATGTGATGGTAGGCATCAGTTCGTTAGCCATTATTCTGGCCATAATTGGTCTGATTTTCGGCGGAACTCAAATCCACCGAAAACAGGGAATCGCACGTAAGGAACGGTACGAATGCGATGAGAATACCTGTAAGACTGAGAGCAGTGGCGCACACATGCAGTCGTACGTAACGACCAGTCGTGTGGTCGCCGAAGAGTGCACTGTCGAGGAAGAAGAATCGCTGCTCCAATACCACAGCCGAACCGAACCGCTATACGACGTTCCGCCCATTCACTCGCAAACCGTTCGCGTTGTTTACGAAACCCGAAAAGTCGAGACGACGTCCGAACCCATATATGACAGTCCGCGGCGACGCAACTCCAGTTCGGATGCAAATGATTAAGTGCTTGTGTTGTGTCTCAAATGCAGCGCTTTTTCTATTGAAAAGCCTAACGAATTCTGCGAATAATTATGTATTCAATGAATATCTGAAAATTCCGGCGAAATTGTGCCTAATATTGAACGCGATTTTAATTATTCATTTTGTTAAAACTGAACAAACATTTCTAATTTTTACATTTCTATTATTCATGTCTAGAATATTAAATTAAAACTAATAATTATAGCATTTTTGCTCAACTCATCTGTAGAATATCATTAGCTATAACTTAATTATTATTCCACGTTTAATGAGATTACAAGTCTAATTTATTAATAAATATTTTATACATACATGTTACATGCATTCTTGTCATTTATACATTGTGTCGTCGCAAAATTAATCAATACAGTTTTTTTAATGTTTAGCAATCAAACTGAATTAGAGATTTGCTGTTAGACGCAATTCAGTTGTGGTCTTTTTTTAACAGCATGATTTATGCTTGTTGGAAAAAAATATTTTTCAACAAAATATAAAAACTTTTACTACACAATGAACTAAAATATTGATTTTTAGCAAACTTAAATTGAGTTAATTGTACTTTTTTATGAATATGAATTGCTTGTAATTACGTTCATACTTACATTTGTTTTGTTATGTTTATACAAAAATTGTTGCAAAGAATAAATTTTGTTAATTATGTGAAAAATAAAATTTGAAAAATATGTATGTAATTTCCACTTAAAACTTTATGCTTGTTAAGATTTTGTAATCCAATCTTAAAACTGTTGTTTTATTATATGAAAACATAACGAAACGAATTCTTTGTTTCAAATCATGTTTTGCACAAAATATTGGCAAAAGATTTTGGTTTTCCAGCGATTTGTTTATCATATTTTCGGCGAAATGTCTTTAAATAAACGCTCGAAAGTGTCGTAGAGTTGAGTAAACATTTGAAAATTCTCTTCATTTCGCTTCATATGAGTCAACGCTATAAATCTTCACCAAATTCTTGTGTTGAGATGTTATGCTCTTCTCTAATGACTAGCACTTCGATCGTTCAAACATTGAGTGAAAACCAAATTTTCGAATTTTAATACTACCGCTACTAATGTTTTAATACTACATGCTATTACTCTAATACTCACCAAAATTATTTGAATACAAATTGAATAATAAAATAGACTTATAGTAATTTCACACAGGTATTTGCATTTAATTTAAAAACAAAGTAATAATATTAAAAACACAATGCATTCTATTTAAAGTGTAATAATATTTTATGAATTTGCGAAACAAAATAGCTTTGAAAACCCAATATTAATGCCTGAAATGCGTACAACTAATTGTGTTGGAGTAGAGCAGGTGTTTCAGATGCTATCCATTCATTACAAAGTTTGCGAACTATTTATTTCAATTCTTGTAATACAAAAGTAAAAAACTGTTTTAATGAGGAATTAGATAAAAAGTGCAGATTCTATGACATCAATGAATTGATTTGTGGATATTGTGTCAAAAATCAAATACTGACAGCGAAAAGAACGACTTGAGTCGGGGTTTAAGCAAACCGTTGCTTCCGGTGCGGGATATGCGCCACTGGTCTCCGCCTGGGCTCCGACGGCTTCTCCTTCTCCGCGTCCATCCGCGCGCAGTCCCTCTTGGCCTTCACGACGGCGTCCTTTTCGATCATTCCATTCAAACCGCTTTCATCGTCGATATGAAAGGCCTTTTTGAAGGCGTCGTTCGGGTCTTCGCCGTCGAGTGTCTCGTCTATGATCGCCGCCAGTCTGTTGATCGCCTGAGACCTGAGCCGTGGGATTTCGAGATAACCGGCCACAATGGTCAGTTCGATCACCTCGTCGGCGGTGATGTCGAAGAAGCTCTGCTCCCAGGAGTTCATAGGTCGGGCCAAACTCGACTCGTCGGTGATGTGTCGGTCGTCGTTGTGGTTCCGCATCCACCACAACACCGGTTCGAGGATCTCCCGCCGCACCGGCAGTCTGAACGCCACGGGTTGTCCGTCCAGTTGTCGGCGTTTGATCTCTCGGCGCAGAAGAGGCGACACAAGTATGTCATCGGCGCTGCACTCGTATACAAAGCCATCGCAGCTGTGGACGAGTGCTTTGATTGGCGCCATTCTGTCGGTCCGTAACACTGGAAACACAACAAATCGGTCGACAATTAAATATTCAGATTATTCGTCGATTTGTTGTGCGATTGAAGTGCTATTGAAGTGCTATTCGCTGTACATATATGTAGTGAAGACGCGAATCGATTTGAATCGTCGCTCAAAACAACACAAAACCGAAATCACTATTCGTTTCGCCGAAGCACTCAATCGGCCGTTTCGGGCGTCGCACGGGTTGGCCGATCCGAGTCGACGACGAACTGTGTATTTGTGTATTCGCGGCGACGATAGGCTTCGATCCGTTTGTGGCGAATGTCGTCCGAAAGAGCAGTCGATTTCGAGTCGTTTTTATTCTACAAATACTGTAATTATGAAGAAATTCGTTGTACAGTAACCGCCGTTTGCAGCGAAAGTAACGGAAATATTTTGAGCGCTTTTTTTAAACCTTAGTTTTTAATAGCAAAGTAATACTTTTATTTAAACATGTACAGTAAATCTAAAAGTCTGTCTAAAAGTTAATATATTAATTGAGTTTATGGTAAAAACTGGAAATCTTCGAACGAATCGATGGTTTGAATGTCATTTAATTCGTATTCAGAGTATTGTCTATTCCCAGGCCTGAGGACTACGACGGCTCTCATACCGGCGTCGATGGCGGCCTTCGCTCTCTTCGGCCGATCGGTTAAGTAGAGGATGTTTTGGGGAGTCCTCTCGAGTAGTGAAGAGATAACGCCTTTGTATTTGTTTGGCTCTGTTTTGTAGGTCTGGTATGAATTGATTCCATGGATTACATATTGGCTGAGATCTCCGCAAACGGTTGAGCGCAGGAACTGCTTCTGATTGAGTGGCGGACCCGACGCGAACGTATAGACTTTGATGGCGTCGAGCTCTCGGTCGGTGTCGTGCGATGTCCACTCGCGCAGAACCGGCTCCACGTCGTCGAACGCATGGGTGATAAGCGTTCCGCTCCTATAGCCGTCCAAACAGACCGAGTCTTTGAGGGCTTGCAGTCGAGGCACAGAGCCCTCCATTCGATGCTTTTTCCGATACTTCATGTTATCGGCGATCGATTCGATCACTTGTTCGGCGCTCCCCTCGTCGTAGTCGTCGGCAATGAGCGGCAGTTTAGGGTTCATTCGCTTGTCGTCCATAGTCTGCAATCGCAAAGAGAAGACAAACTCTTTGAGCCACTCCTGAGACCAGTTTTGTCGCAAATATTGCTTAACATTCTGTTCGATGTAATAATCGAGATAACGGGCGTAATTCCAAGATGTTATTACGCCCCAGATGTCGGTCAGCACTTTGTACGGCTGTTTCATCGATAGCTTAGGCGATGCCATAGTTTCGCTGCTTTTCGGTTAAAGGCTTTCGTTATATGAGAATCCGTTAAAGTAATGCCAAATAACAGTATATTATATAAACGATAAGTAAATAAAAACAAAATTTGAATTTATTTTCGGTATAAACGTTAATAATATTTGTGTCGCTATCAGTAAATTGAAAGATTCGCTATAATTGTTTAGCGCGCTATATAATTATATATAAGTATAATTTTGAACATAACTCATGTTAGGTTTTGCCTCAATATATTATTGTGAATTTATCTTGGTAATCAATTCAGTTATTTATACAGTTGATTACAAAATGTTTGCTAATATTAATCCATTGTTTTCACCGAATGATTGATTAAATGTCCGCTTTATTGCTGAAGCGTTAACTCGAATTGACTTTTGTGTGACTCTATCTCTAATTTCTTATTCCAATAAAAGAGTAAAACAAAAATTATTCAATTATTCGCTGTTTTGCTGATTAAATAAGTCGACTGCGCTTTCAGATATCTGATTGATTCATCACATAAATTCTGCACAGATATTATATTTGCTTAATCATAAGTTGATGTCGAAATACTGAATGCCTTACAAACTGTCTGAAATGAAATAGTTAAATTATTATCAACAAGATCATGTAGTGAATTTAAAATTAATAAAGTTTTACATAAATTTTTCTGCAATAAAATACAAGAAATGTAAATTACTCGTTTTTAATACATAGTACAATATCTTTTCTCAACAGTATGACTATGTATAACTACTGTATAATGTTAAAACCACAATGGTATACTGTACATCTAAAATTATATTAAGAACTGATTTGTTTGAATGTGATGCTTAAATTTATGAATGAAACACATTTTGGTGTTCTATACAAAAAGTTCATTCAAATCAATCCAAATTGTATTGTATTGTAGTATTTGGACAAAACATTTGTTGTTTTTGCCAAATGTTTTGTAAAATGCAGTAAATTTAACAATTAATCATTAGTTTAATCAAATAATATTTTACACAGTAATACTGGTATTAAAAAGAAATTTTATTTAATATTTTAACCTTCCAATTACTGTGCATGCTTGAATGTGATATAAATGTATAATATATATAAATAATAAATTTACACAGTAATCTTAAAATAAATAGTTAAAAATGTTAATTAGTAAGTTTGTTAAACATTAATAATAAATCTGCACTTGTTTACATTTCAATTAAATATATTTATTTATGTAATTTAGCAATATACAAGTTATTGTTTTGTAAACTATCAAGTACAATAATAAGGCTAATTGGTTTTCAAAAATATATTTTAAAATTGTAATTATTCGATGACCTTATATAGTATAATTCTATAGTTTATCTAGATTAATATTATTAGTATTAATGAAATTGCAAAAAAAAATGAAAAGTGATAAATGTGCTAAATTTTATACAAATTAAACTGTTATTAATTAAATGAAAGCAAAACAAAAATAAGTATTTTAAAATCATAGCTAAAATAAGCCAAACATTAAATAAATAGTTAATATTTGGCGATCGAAACGCTTCCACTCCTTCCGTGCTTTCGATTAATCAGAACTTCAGTTAAACATAGAATTTGATGTTAAAAGTGTCGAACGGTTTGCCATTAATACAGCAAATCATCGCTCGTTATATCCAATTGAGAACTGCATTCCAAACAACAAATTCGATTTTCGGCGGAAACCAAAAACTCAAATCAGCTTGCAACATTAACAAGGCCATTTCAAAAAGTCTCGGCAAGTGCTCAGGATGGTCGGTATGGGTGCGGATCAACCTGTGGTTAAGAACAACTATTTTATTCAAGTTTTAACATTCAATTTTGTTAAGTAAAAAATATTTCCAACATGATACTTTACAGTCTATCACATAAAACGTAAAAATAATTTAAACAATTGTAGAAAAGAAACTTTCAATTAATAGCAAACTCTACCTCCGAATAGGTGGGCGGCGGCTGTTCGGGAGTGTAGTTATGCACATACGTATACATCGGTGTAAACCGGGTGTCGCCGGTAGTGTTGCCGTCTTCGTCATCGTCGCCGATATCGACTGACCCACTGATGCACTCGGCATAGGTTGGCGGCGCTGTTGGCCAGACATTAGAGATTTAATTAGAATACAAATATCAAAAAGAAGTTAAAACAAAACCAACTCATTGTCATGTCGTCCAATTCCAAGGCCGAGTAGGCGGGGGCCGGTGGGTAGAATGTAGTTCTGGCCTCAGATGGTCGCGACAGCGGATCCCTGTACTGTCTGCTAGAGGTCTGTTGTCGGAAGGGAACGGTGCCGATGACGATGGGCAGGTCGACGGACAGGTTGTAGGCGATGAGTGGCATCTGAAGAGTGATCCGAACGGCGTATTCGACTTTCATGAGACAGCAGTTCATAATAGACGGCGAAACGGCCGGAATCTTCAGCAGCTGTGCGTCCCAGTTGGCCGTCCGGCGCGGCTGTATTGCCAGACCCGTCACGATCGTGAACTTGAAGCGCCGAAACCGCGATTTGCCTCTGGCCAGGAATGTCTGCGTCTGGTAGAGCGTCGCGTGCGGTATGACTGTCCGCCGCGAGTGGTTCTCAAACTCAGCCGTTATTGATATGGATTCGCCTATAGGCACAGCAATGGCATAAATATGCAAATTATTAGCTTGCTCATTTTGTTTGTTCTAGAATTTAGCATGTCACTGTCGCTCGTACCGGGACAATAGCCAGTCCTGTCGGTGCGCGCATAGAGATGAATGGGACCCGAAGTACAACACCAACAGCACAACGACTTTTCGATGCTATTCTCAACCGATAACTGAAACGCAAAGCAATGATTGAATTCAAAAATAGATCCATTCGTGTCATCCGTGAAGTGTTGCACAAACACTGCAAACTTGACTTAGATTTCACAAAATTGATTACTTTGTCTCTCGTTTAGCGCCGAAAACAGTTTTTTGGCTATTTTTTCATAATTAATGTCAAAAATAATTTATTACACATTTGGTCAATGTATTTTTAACATGAAATGTTTTACTCCTTTTTCGCATTAAAAGTATTAAAAAAAGATTTGAGTTTTAGTTTTTAAAATTTAATGCTTCATATTGAAATTATATTTTATTTATGCTGTACACAGATATGCCGTACATTTTTAAAATGAGATTTTAAGGATATTTTAATATTTTTTACGTACTAAGCCTTCAAATCTATAAGCATAAAAATCACAACATTCTTATAATCTATACACTATATTTTTATACAGTATTATTTTATAACTTATATTTAATAACTGTCTGTTTCTAAGGTTTGGATTTATTTTTAGAATTAAAAAGATTCTGTAATTCAAGACTAGAGAGTAAAAGCATTTGTCGATATTTATAGCGCATTACTGCTAAATGTTTTATATAATAATAATTTTTTGAATAAACATTTACATTAAAAACATAAGAATTATATAATGTATTAATTATTTTTAATATTTAATATATTAGGCTTTAACTAGAATGTTGAATTATCATATTTCTTTAAATATTGAATTTACATAACAATTTTCATTTGTTTTAAGCGTATTAAACAAAATAAGTTCTGTGTTATTCAATGTTCACATTTGCTATCAATAACATCTATCAAAATTCTGGCACATATTTCGAAAGTGCGAAACAACACAAAGATAACAATAATTTTAATGTTTTAATTCGCAACTCATCACAAGATAAAGGTTTGGCAAAAGAGTTGGATAATTGATAGTAAACTTTATCTAATTATTTGGTAATAAATAATTTTCTAATTTAGCTGTTTTAAGCACTTTTTGCTACTGTAAGTGAGGTTGCACTGCATAAATACTCTTTTCTCTACAGTATTATACAATTTGTTCGATAAATCCTGAGTTTTAATCTAAAAATAATGTTTTAAACAAATAAAAAATCAAATGATTTCCACATTGTAATGGGTTTATTGATTTGTTTATTTGTTTTACACATTTTTCTATTCCCCAAAAAGTTCAATAGTTTTGAGTTAAGAACTACTTAAAAATATCCATATAATTGGCTAACAATTAAAATTAAGCTTTGTAATTAATAAAAGAGCTTTAGAATGTAGAAATATTTATTTTATTATTTCTCATAAATGGATCTATAATTGTAATAATTGGCAAAATATAGTCTAGTGTTGAAATTTAAAAATCAAAACTAAAATTACAGAAATTGCTACTGTAATAGAATCAAATAATCTACAGTAACTTATTTTATCTTGTTATTTTGTGATATCGAATATTATCAAATCAAATAAATGCTTTATTAGATAATATATTAGAGTATATTTCGTAATTTTCCAGTTTGGCAAGAATAAATATTTGCGAATCATGTTTTTGCAATTAAATAGACAATCATTACTCACCAGAAATTCTCTTCGATTGATATCAATTGGACTCAATATTGTGAATACTTTTTTCGATTTGTAATTAAAACCCCAGGGCTTCTCCACCTTTTAATTAGAATTACATTTATATTATTAAAATTAAAAACTAAATAATTTTATTCTTTTCAAAATAATAAATATTTTTGGCATAAAATCTAGACTTTCAACATATTTTATGCATAATACTAGATTTCTGTGTGCATGTAGAATTTATGCAAAATTTTATGTATTTTTTGAATAAATATATATTTTGTATTTAAAATTTTCATTATAATTTATCGTTATTGAATAAAAAAAATTACCAACACTATTTTTGCTAAAATAAGTTTGATTGCAAAAGTAGTGTATAATGCAAACCTCAGCCTTTAGCCAATACCTAACGTTCCCATATTTCCCCTCAAAAGACGTCGAAATTCCTCTGCAATAAGCAATCAATCATTTAATTTCAAATCCAAATCAAGTCACTAATTGTATAACGATGTTTATATTAAATTACCCTGCTGGAAGTTGAAAGACAAACGAGAATTCGTGGTGTCCTTCAGCCAACACTTCGCGATTATCGTCAGATTCTACACATTATTGGCATAAATAGAGAATTATTTTAATTATCAATTCATCGGAAACATCAATATATGCATTAAATTGAATTTTATTTTTAGTCCAACAAAAACAAAACATTAAATTATTTACTCAACTAATAATTTACCGAAATATTTCGCATTCCTTTGCTTATATAAACATTTAGCATGGTTAAACAATTTTTCAAATTAATTATTTTAAATATTTAATATATAAATTGATTTTTTTTATTTAAGGCAATAAATTCTGGTTAAATATTTCTCTGTGTTAAAACAATATTTACAAAATATTTGCTAAGTATAACGTCAAAATTTAATAAAACAGTTTGTGGGTAAAAAATTTGCTTATACTAAACTAATTAAAATATTAATAAAATTAACAGAATTAACTTAATAGTATTAAGATTGTTATATATATTTAATTACTTATTTATGCAATTATAAATATTTAAATTGCCGCGTTTTAATGTTACCGCGGATTACCGTAATTTAATGTAATTTATATTATTTTATGTCGCTCATTAAAAATTATATAAAATTTTAATTTTACCAAGATAATTATAAATAGCAATTGCAATTAAGTTTATTACTTAAAAACAAAAATAATAAAACAAACAAGATAAAATAAGGGAAAACAAATGTGAGAGAAGAGGCAGAGAGCATGATGGGTGACATACCGGGGCCGCAGAGCACCTGCTTCTTGAAGAAGTACTCGATCTCGGCGTTGTAGTGCTCGGTGTAGGCGCCCAGGCGGTTGCCGGTGGAGCGGGATTCAGTCCAATGCACTTTCGCCACTCCTCTCATATAGATTTTGATTGACTTGAGTTTGAGTTCACTCCTCAGCTCTATAATGCACTTTCCGTTCACGTCTTGTCCCGGATAGTAGACGTTCTGATTCGAGTCCAACACAATCTCAAAGCACTTTAATTTACCCATAATTTCATTGTCGCAGTCATCCACTCATTTGCGATGCATTCGATGCGATGAGAAAACGAGCGATTTTCGCGATCCCGAGACAACAGACTGACAGTGAGTATTGGCATCTCTGAAACTGATAGCTCTGATAGTGAAAAAAGTTTTTTGCAGTCTATTTATAAACGCAATGCAAGCGACGAACACATCGACTAAAAGCACACATCACTCCCAATATCGCAGCACATATTTGCAGGTTTTGTCGCCGACACTACACATCGTATATACTGTGTATATATCGAGAATATTCGTGTTTATGTCGCCACCAAAATACACACATAATTCAGTTTTGAAATCAATATTTTTGACTTATTTTATCAATTTGTTTAATAGAAATTAATCTCAATTCGATGCACGCGTTTCTGTACTCTTGGTTTGGGATAAATAAAAATATTTTTCTCAATGAATATCTACTCATATATTAAACGTAAACACATTCTTAATCGCATCGCACGAATCGCAAAAACAATATTAAAAATTCTATTACTATTAGATCATTGTCTCGAAAATAATCCAATTATTTCCTATTATTCACAGATTTCTTCGTATTGTGTGTGATGTTACACTTGAAAAATTTCAACTATGGATTATAAATACACATGTACATAAGACTCTATATAAGATTATACAGCATATAAAATATTAAGAACTGTTTTAACTGCAGCGAGAATTCAGGCGCAGATCGCGAGTGAAAGCGAATGAGAATTTAAAACTGGACTCCGAAGAGACGGTTAACGCAGTATCGCATCGATTGCCAAAAAACGCGAATAAAATGTTCGGATTTCGGTTCACAAGAAAACGCTCACATTTTTTGACACAATTTCTTTTATTCTTTTTTCAATTTTGCTCTAGTTAAGGATTCTGGATAAATAAATACAGATTAAACACAAACATTAGATTTTAGCTAGACAAATATATAGCGTTTTATTTATATAAGAATTTACTTTCGTTCGTATAGTTCATCGCATTATTATTTAGTGTAATAATCGATTTTTTGCAACAATTTATACGAAAATAATTCCTTTTTCATAAATTAACACTAAATGTACGTGACTTTGCAAAACATATTTGTATGATTGGTTTCAGTTGCAATAAATAATTACATTGCATAAAATGAATTGATAATTAATATTCAAATTTTAAAAAATGGAGGTGTAAAATTTGTAATGTTAAGACATTAGCAGAACTAACCGAATTCAATGCAACTAATAATTGGAGTAAAAATTTATTTAAGTTAACGACTGTTTTAGTTTGAGTCGCGTATAGCAACTCAAAGCCAACTAAACATTAATGGAATCAAAGAATCTCTCATTCATTAGATTTCAGAATATTGTATGCGTTTTGTGGTTAGACTGCGATTGTGCAGAAAAAACGCAATTTTTTCAAATCTCTTAAACATTTTTTTATACAACCAGTTAAACCAGGATTTTATCCTTACATCGGCGGTCAAACCAAACTCCAATTGTTTGTCAATTCGGTAAATAGTTTGAAATAAAATCAAACAATTGTTAGGAAAAAAAAGTATTTTATTTAATGTATATAAGTTAGCAATTATTACAAAATCTTAAGCCATACGAGACTACTGTCTGAATCGATGCGTTTTTAATGTTTATGAATAAACGGTATATTAAACGGATAGTACTTATGCTTCGAGGCATACGATTCGGTGGTATATCTGAAATTCACATCCATTTTACCGATCGCTTCCATATCATCGTCGCTAAGAGTGAAGTCAAAAACTTTGAAATTCTCACTGAGTTTATGCTTTTGAGTACTTCGAGGAATAACCGACACTTGTCTTTGGATCTGATATCTGATCATCACTTGCGCCGCATTCTTGCCATAACTCACACCGATTTCGGACAGTATCTCGTCGTCACAGAGATCTCCTTCGCCTAAAGGACTGTATGCCGTGACTGCAATCCCGTGTTGTTTACACAAATCAATTAAAGGCTTTTGGATCAAAAGCGGATGGCTTTCGATCTGAAATTATTTGTTCGGATTCAATGTTATCTTGCTATATTTATCAATTTCAATTTGTTAACTTATAAGCACCTGGTTGACTGCTGGCTTAATTTTCGAATTGGAGACCAATCTATCAATCTGTTCGCTATTGAAATTGGAAACACCGATTGATTTGACCAAACCCTCGGCCACACTGTCCTCCAGAGCCTTCCAGGTCTCAACGTAGTCCACATTCGACGTCATGAGCACATTCTTCTTGTCCTTAGGTATATCAGCCCCTCCTTCAGCGTAACTTCAGGCAATTCGACAGGTTATGATATTTTTAAAAATAGGCATGGTAAAGTAGACATGAGTGGTTTACCCCATCGGCCAGTTTATAAGAAACAGATCGATGTATTTTAGGTTAAGCCGCTGTAGCGCCAACTTTATGCCTTCACTGGCTTTGCTCTGCGAGTGATAGGTATTCCATAGTTTTGCGGTTATGAACAGATCCTCTCTCTTCACGACTCCCTCTTTGATCTTCTCCTCTATGGCGAGTCCGACGTCCACTTCATTCTTGTATATATAGGCCGTATCGATGTGTCGATAGCCGATATCAATTGCCTCCTTAACCATTCGGTTCACACTTTCACCACTCGTTTGGGTTCGGGTGCCGACGCCGAGGATTGCCATTTTCTGACCACTATTTAGAGTTATGTGTTCCATCGCTACATTCGGAATATTGGAATTGCGTTACGGGTTTTAACATTTCTGCTAAATGTGCTTGTTACCTTTAACTGAATGTACAATTATCAATGCAGTATATGCAAAACCCAGCAAAATAACCAAGTTATAATACATTTTTGAGTATTTCGTTTCTCAAAACTTGTCACTTGTATTGTTCAAATCTAAATGACATTCAAATCTAAAGAGTTTGAGACTTTGCTTTTTTATTAAATATGAATTAATCAGTGTATTCGTGATAACGGTTTCATAGCATATGCGTCGGCTCTCAAAACACTTTATTCTCCGACTGATTGTCGCATTAGTTTCCGTTTCATTGAGAAAATCGTTTTCTTAATCTTCAATTACCATGCTTAGTTTATTATGCAATTTGCATACTTTTATCATGTTTAACTGCCACCCAGCACGTATTTAAATGCAATAATGACTTATAAAATGATTATTTAAGAAGTGCAAAAGTGTCAAGATTATTCCGAATAATTTTACTCGAATATAAGTGCTTCGTTATAAATTATAAGAAAGTCTTTCTATAACTTATAATATTATAATAATCATACTAACTTATTGTTTTTAACTAATATTTATTTTTAAAAATACTAACTTAATCTCTTATTAATGCGCACTTAAATTATTAAACCGTTTAATTTAGTTATCAATTTGTTTTGTTATCGAATCTCCCGAAGAGGGGATTTAGTGAGAAGATAAAATCGATAAGTACTGTATATATTATATACTTCATAATTATTGTCATAATGACTAACTAATAGCAACAAACTATTACAAAATTATTAATCTAAATACAGAAATACTAACTTCAGTCCTCAATGATTAAGTTTTGAAAGTATAAAATCTGTACTGGATCAATTAATTTATTGCAAACCTATCGCTAGATATCGCTATGGGATATACAGTGTAAATATAACACCAAACGTGTCAATTCAGGCTATTGCTGACATAGGCACAAAATGCACAGTTTATATAATATTACTTAATTATGCTTCTAAGCTAATATCATGTTAACACATATAATCTTGTAAATTGCAAAATTTATTTATTATTAGATATTGAAAATTAATTAAATATACATTAATAAAATATATATAAGCAAAGGATGGTTGTAAGCAAGCTTTTAAAATGAAACATGCTGCTAGACCGGGAAAATAAGGTGAGTGTAGAATATGATTGGATGAGTGCATGTGTGAGCAGTGGAGACACATTTCGCTGTTCGGAGAGAGCGAAGAGATAAACAAACTTTTCGAGTGATAGCAATGTCAGTGATTTGGTTGAAGTGATGGCCAATACTTGTTTGCAAAGACTAACATATGTTGCGTTAGTTCTCCTCATTTGCCTCCTCTTGACGGGAGAGTCGGCGTCCGAGTCGTACAGTTCGGCGAACTTCGAGGACAAGTTGGGCATCGCTTATGAGTTCAAAATACATATCGACGCCGGAAGAGAGGATTGTTTCTATCAACTCATCCAACAGTCCTCCTCTCTATACGTGGCGTTTCAGGTCTGACCCCAACGCCAATCAAGCGCTCGATCCGGCGCTCAATTCGGCCAACCATTAGGCCATTCGCCGAATTGGCGCTAATGGTTGCCGATTGGACGCCGAAGAGCATAGTTAGCGCCGATTTGACTCATTTGGTGTTTGACTCCTTGTTGGCCGTGTAGGTGATGCGGGGCGGGGACAACCAAGCTGGTTTCGCCATTCGCAACCCGTCCGGTCAGTTCGTGATGCCCTACCAGTGGAAAGCGCACGCGGAGTACGACGAGGCGGCCGTCACTACACCCGGTTAGTGGCCGACAGTTTGCACTCGACTTTCAAACTAATCTCTCGATTCGACTATTTTTGAGTTTTATAACACTTTTATTGCTTTAATGATAAGAGTTATTGACTTTCGTTTGATTTGATTATCGGATAACTAATTGTTGCCTTAATTCGGTCGACTCTATAGGCTATTACGCGCTTTGTATCGATAACACAGTCTCGCGATTCGCGTCAAAACTGGTCAGTCTATACGTGGCGTCATTCAAACGCGACGAATGGGAACAGTATATCCAAGAGCTGACCGACGCCGAGGTGACGGTCGGCAACTTCACTAACTCTCTCCGGAACGTCGACAACAACATCGGTCTAATGATCAAGAGTTTAGATCACTCGCGAAGAGTCAATTCCGCCGATTGGTATCTCGTCGACGGAAACAATCGGTGCGTTTCGGCCAATCACTCGATGCTTGGCTGCAGTCAAACAGATCTATAAAAATATCTTTATTTCGACTAAACATCGATTAAGACTTTAGTTTTAAAAATATCTTTTTCTGAGTTTTTGGTCAACTTATGCGAAGTTTAATTTGATATGAATTGAATATTTGATGAAATGCTCTCTAATTTTGTTTGTGATTTGATTGTGATTTTGTAGTTATGTGCAGAACTGGTCGATCGTTCAGTGCATTGTCGTCGTAATCTCATCCGTAGTTCAGGTGCTGTTCGTCAAGAAGTTATTCGACTTTAAAGACACACTCAAAGGCAAACCGAAGGCTTAAAATCGGTTTTAAATATCAAAGAATTGCTTTTTAAACGAAACTTCAAACTCGTATTCAAAGACTTATTTATTGTTTTAAATTTATAGACAAATTGTACTAATTTTTGGCCAATTTTTTACATCCAATTTGTATTGTAATTCCAATCATAAACATTCCAATAGTTATTGTTTTAAATGAAATTGTTGTTAAAGTGAAAGAGAGTACGAATTATGAGAAAAAAATTCTTAAAACATATTTTTTAATAAATTAAATAAAAGCTAAAAAGTTTTTAAAACATGTGTTAAACCATTTGTCGAAATACTTGCAGTAATTTCTGTTCGCATTCAACGAGTCTTTACATTAGAATCGATTGTTTGCTTCCGAAGCGATGGGCGGGTCGTGAGTGTGACGTCACTCTAATGTCGGGTTTATATGCCTTTCATTGAAAACGTCGACAAAATTATACAATTGTTTCCCTTTATATGCAAACAATAGACATAAACCGCAATAAATAAAAAGCGATAAAAACGTAATTCATATCAACTTTATATACAATGTTTTGCATTGAGTTTACGATGAGATCTGCGAAACAATTGTAAACAAAATAACGATTTGATTGTAATTAAAGTCTAATAACATCGCAATCAAAGACATCAGTGAAGCCGAGACGCGAACCGGAAGAAGTGGTTGACAATGGACTTCCAGCACAGGCCGGGCGGGAAGACGGGCGGCGGTGGAGTGGCCTCGTGGGCCGAGACGAACCGCGACCGACGCGAACGGCTGCGACAGTTGGCGTTAGAGACCATCGATTTGGCGAAAGACCCGTATTTCATGAAAAACCATCTTGGTAGTTATGAGTGCAAACTCTGCCTCACCCTCCACAACAACGAGGGCTCCTACCTGGCCCACACGCAGGGCAAGAAGCACCAGTCGAACCTCGCGAGGCGTGCGGCCAAGGATGCGAAGGACTCGCCGTCACTGCCGGCGCCGGCCAAGACTCGCGTCGACATCAAGAAGTTCGTGAAGATCGGACGGCCCGGCTATCGCGTCACCAAACAGTTGGATCCGGAGCTCAACCAACAGTCGCTTCTGTTTCAGGTCTGTCCGCCACTCGACTCAGCGATTGCTTCCAATAATTGCCTTAATTGTCGTGTTTTCGACCAACAGATCGATTACCCAGAAGTGGCCGAAAACATCATTCCTCGACATCGGTTTATGTCGGCGTACGAGCAGAAGATAGAGCCGCCGGACCGGCGCTGGCAGTACCTGCTGTTCGCGGCCGAGCCGTACGAGACGATTGGGTTCAAAGTGCCGTCGCGTGAAGTCGACAAAACCGAAGAGAAGTTTTGGACGCTTTGGAACAAAGAGGCCAAACAGTTCTTCCTTCAGTTCGCCTTCAAAGTCGAACCGCCGAAGGGATCGCTTCCCAAGTTTGCCAACTCTGGCGACAATCCCAATCCCAATCAGTCCCAATCGCAGAACAACCCGCCGTCGGGTCCGCCGCCCAATCAGTCCCCCAATTAGTCCTCGAATTAGTATTGCATTCAAACGAGTTTTGCATTCATTTATGTATTTAAAGAAAATACGAAATAAAACATAAAAACATTTTTTGTTTATTTATCTGCATTTGAATCATATTTTAACTTTGGTCTCAGCGATGAAGGTATGAAAGCAATCGATAAAATATATTTCGATTTGAGATATACCACCGAATCGGTTGCCGATAGTTATTAATAATAATGTGTTGTTTTGAAGTAATAATCAATTCTATTCATAAACTTTAAAAACAAGTCTAAATCTTTTATACAATTACCGGCAAATGATTTTTAGTAAAAATAGGTATGTTTAAAGTTTAAACAATATTTTATTTGATATTATATTCGAAGAATTGGTAATGAATTTTAAAATTCCTAACTTACAAAATACAGTATCAAATTAAAAAATAGCAAATTGTTAATCTAAAAAATATTTAAATTACATGAACCTGGTGATTTAAAATTTTTGAAAAACAATTGAGATTATTTATACATATTACATAAATGTTGAAAGATTAAATACAATTAAGAATTATGCAAATTATGTAACGCATTGAAGCGAATCGAGTTGAAATTGATTTTTTGTTGCGTTGACATTTAGCCATGTTAATTCTGCCGTACAGTGGGATGTCGTCTATCGATGAATGGATTAAACATTAAAAATCAGATTAAGTCTTAGTCATGTAAACTGTGGTTCTATGAAAAGTTACTTAAATTTCGAAATGAAGTAATAATTTCGGAACGAATACATACTTTACATCCTCTGTCAGTCTGAGTGATCCAAATACTCGTTTCGTTTTCGCATTGTTTGTAATAATTAATCCGAACTGAGAGTCGATATGTGTTTTCGCTCTCACTTTCGCTTTCGACTAATTCGATGTCTTTTTCGGTAGTATTCGCACCGAAAGCATACAAAACGCCTTTTCTCACAATCAGGTCGTTCGGGTCGACCAGTCGGCATAAAACAACTCCGAATAGCATTAAACTTATTATTTTCCACATTTTTTTAGCTAATCGTTTTGATGTGTGCTTTTATGTTAAGAATTTTTCTTATAAACACTTATTTTGTATACTTTCGAACTTTTTATACCTCTTAAAGACCTTCAGTGAGTGAGATATGAATTTGATATAAATTTTTATAAATTAACTCGTTTTCCAAGAAGAGCTCAATTTATTCAATTTTGTTGAAAATACGAAACTTTCATTCAACTGTCATTCAAGACTTATATTCTATATATGTTGATAAAAGTAATTATTAAGCAAAAATATTTTTAGAAGTTTGTTTGTTTGATATGAAATAGTAAACTTGAAACTCAATTTGCTTACAAATATTTATTTTAAATTGAACTGATAATTCTTTGCTGGCTAAATAATGATAAATAAATTAAAAGATAAATTCAACTGTATACTGAAAACCATTATATGTGTGCTTTAGATTCTAAAGTTTAGAAGATATCTTTGTTCAACTATTTAACCTGATAAATTTAGTTTAAACAAGGTATTAAATAGCAATACGTATTATTTTTAATAATAAAATTTGAATGCAAGAATTTACTAAAATAAATTACCGGTAGTGCCTTGAATCACATAAAATATTTTATTACCAATAATTGAAAGAATATTTTTAAGCAGATTTTTAATACTAATTTTAATAATATAAAAATAATACATTATAAATAAATGCAATGAAGATAAACAAAATATTAGATAAAAATACTAAAAATAAAACAAAGTTAAATGCAATAAAATTGAAAATGTTGTTTTTACTTTGAAAGCACATGTATAAAATAAGTAAATTAAATGTATGGCAAAGAATAATGAAATACTGTAGTGAACAATGTCAGATTCTTTGGTCGGAATAAGGAACAAACAATTGTACTGTGCAATTGTATAAATGTCAAATTGATTAGATATAATGGCATTTCGGTTTCGGCATAACTGTGCAAATTAAGAGACAATCTGCGCATTCGGTTCAGTCGTCGGATTGTAGACAACGTTCTGAGCGATGATTTGATATCCCGGCCCGTATTGGTAACCAGTCGACTGCGACGGGTAGCCGACGGCGCCATTCGGGTACACCTGAGGGTTGGTGAACGAGTGGTCGGTGACAGTCGACTGGAGCGCAATTCGGCGCTCGTTTTGGTATTTGTTGTAGAAAACGATTGCGACTATAATGCCGACGACTCCGGCGATCGTCAGAATCGAACCGACGCTTAACATAATTGTTCCTTAAGTGCGAACAAGACATTCAAATAATTGATTCAATCGATTCTTGTATTAAACTATTTGTCAAAACTAACCAATAAGTCGCGGAACGTATTTGTCGTCAATGCTCTCGTCTCTCTATAAATGCAAATTATATTTTTCAAATTCAAACAAACTGTAAACTGTGTAAACCGATCAAACGCTTACGTGTGTAAGGCTGTGGTATTGATCGCGAACTTCTTTCGGCGTTCCCTTCGCGACCTCGAATGGGCTGTCGGAGTGATCGTCGGATGCGGAGACGACAAACCGCAATACTGAACCGACGACCAGAAAGAATATCCCGAATACCATGAAATAAGCGGAACATTGGCACGAGATTATCGCCGGAACCAGTTTAGCCGGTGCTCCCCGATGTGAGCGCCAGTAGAACGGCTTGTTCCTATGGGTGCCCCACTCTTTCCCAACAATTACGGTATTCAGTTTTAAAATAAATTTTTTCATATAAAGTTTATAAACTTGATTATTATTATGTTATTAAAAGGTAATTATCGCGATAAAATAAGCAAGGTAATTTGATAATATTTACGATCGCTTGTCAACCCATTCCTGTCCGGATATCCAGGTCTGTCCCACATATTAGGTTTGTTTCGATTGTTTTTATTCGCTTTAAATTCAAAATTAAATTTATTTAAGTTAATTCGAGTTTTAATAAAAAAAAGCTCAATTGCTTCAATCGTTCATGATAAAATTTCCAAGTTAAATGCAAATATTTCTGCGTTTCCTCGTTAATTGGATTCTTTTTTGAATATTTAAATTCAGTTAATTTAGCCATACGCTGGCAATATTAGAATATCTGTTCGCTTTTCTTTGTTAAACGTACAACTAATTAGTTGAAATGAACATGCTTAGATTAATTTTAAAACAAACATTGATCGCTAACACTATCAATGTATCAATTCTATTAAGTTCTAATATATTGTACTTTAAATAAAGACTCGATTACGAGTTGGATAAATAACTCGTATTTGAAATATTGATTCAATTACATCGTACAAAAGTTCATCATGTACCTGTTTTCATTTATTCATACAATCATTTGTAAAGGTTACTGGCAACAACAAACATTAACTATTCTTAATATTGTAGTCAAATTCATGTATCATCAAACATGTTAAATTCTGTATAAAACAGACAAATTCTCGACACTTATAACAATTTATAACAAATGAAAATTTTGATAAATTCTAAAAAACCTGAATCATTACAAAAATAAGCAAGTCTCAATTCTACAAATAGCTTGATACATATCACAGCCTAATAGCAGATACTGTAAAACAAAACAGCATTGTTAACTTTAAAATTTTATACATGCGCCTAATACTGTACTGTAGATATTTCCTAAACAGTACCTAAATAAATAGCATGCTTATAAAATAGCATTGTTTAATACTTTTGTCATAAGCACAACACAATATGTGTCATAAAAACTTAATGCCTATTATATTACAAATCAATAGTTAAGTTACTATTTTTAAAATGTAAACTTAAAATTTTTAAAGTGATTAATGTAAAAATATGCAGTGCACAAAAATTCTATTAATAATATATCAATTAATCGACGCTTTTGTTTGCAATTCAATACTTTTTTGTGTCAAATATTGTTATCGATGTTTGTATTAGAAATTTGGTTTAAACTAAAAAGTTTGAAAATAATTCAATTAAGACATCGAAACCAAATTAGAAATGTATTCTAAAAATCGATGAATTGCTTACCTTTTCAGTCGATTGACATTTGAGAGACAATCAAAAGTTTTTGTTTTCGTCTAAACATCTGAACGAGAGTTCAAAACACACTTCGCGTGCAATACATAAACTGCGTTCGCAATACTCAACAACAGCTTTGGATAGATATTAATACCTGTATAACAATTATGTTTACTAAATTCACAAGTCTAATTCAACTTCAATTTGTTTCGCTAGTCAATGAGATTATAGTGAGATAAAATTATTCTGTTCAAAATTATTCCTCACTAAGGAATCCTCACTGTTATGATAATTTAGTCGGCTTTTGAACTTTAGACAAGTTTTGGCCAAATTCTCCACTCAGTTGCTATGACAACCAAAATATGATAGTGGCTGCAAACGACCAAGTACACTCTTGCCTAGTTAATGTTGAGTTGTTTTAATTTATATAATTAAAAACAATTATAGAATTATATGTTAAATATGTTGCAATTTATTTACAGTAAATATTTTACACTTT
This sequence comes from Metabelba pulverosa, assembly GCA_034697605.1. Classification (NCBI taxonomy): domain Eukaryota; kingdom Metazoa; phylum Arthropoda; class Arachnida; order Sarcoptiformes; family Damaeidae; genus Metabelba; species Metabelba pulverosa. Next base: position 29,805 of record JAQIXC010000071.1, read on the forward strand.
ATAAACTAAATTATATAATTTGATTGTTTGATGAGTTGTGTATTGTTTACGAGGTTTGACTACCGCTCTAAGCATTAGCGAAGACGAGTCGCGCTTTCGAATCATTCGCTTCGAATTCAAATGATTGCAAATAGTTTTGCTCTCATTTTTAAACAATTTATTTCTTCCAAAACATTCATCATATAAAGCAATTATAATTTTTTGTTAAATCTATTAAAATTTGGGTATATTATTAACTATGGTATCAAGACAAAAACTAGTTGGTTAATTCTTGAATTAAACTAGATTCTCTAGAGAATTTAATACCTAGTTGAATTTAAAAAGTGTAAAAATTAGGAGAACTTAGCAATTAATGTAATAATTCGAGTAATGAGAAAATAAGCAAACATTGTAGTTTTATTCTAGTCAAAAACCAGGTCATTTCAATCAGTTCCCTCAATAAACTTAATGTAACTTGACATTTTATTCAAACTTTAATCAAATCTAGATCAATTTAAATGTATTTTTTGTAACAATTATTTTGAACTAAAAAATAATTATACAAAATAAATGCTAGTTTAATAACAATTTCAACCAAACAGTTTTAATTGCATTTGAAGTAGCAAGCTTAATTTAAAAGCCGGTAAACGTAATATCTGTACTCAATATAAACACATGTTTTTTCAAATGATTGCAATATTTTGTTTTTGTTTTGAAAATATCAAAACAAAACATAAAACGAATTAAATATAAATAAAACAAAATATTAATTAATTTAGTTTTTCGTAACTCTAAGTCTAAACTAAATTAATTGAAATAATGTTTTCATTATTAACACAAATGCGAAGAATACTAATAAACGAATTAAAGTCGAGAAACCGATTGCTATCAGTAGTGAAGCCAAAGCCGCGAAACTTCAGCGACAATAGCGTCCGAAGCGGTGAACCGACGGTAAGCGTGACTTATGTGACGAAAGACGGCGAACGCATAGCCGTGAAGGCGCGGGTCGGCGACAACGCCATGTATTTGGCGCACGAGCACCGCATCGAAGTGGAGGGCGCGTGCGAGGCCTCCCTGGCCTGTTGCACGTGTCACGTCTATGTCAACGACCCGTTCTTCGAGCGGCTGCCGGCGCCCAAGGAGGAGGAGGAGGATATGCTCGATATGGCGCCCTTTCTCCGCCACAACTCACGCTTGAGTCGGTGTCCAAACTCTACGATAATCTCGGAATTAGTTCTTAATTAACCGCTTCTTTCCAACCCTTCTCTCAAAGGCTGTCAAATCATAATCACCGAAGACTTGGATGGACTCGAGTTGACACTCCCGGCCGCCACAAGAAATTTCTACGTCGACGGCAAGAAACCCGAACCGCACTAAAGACTTGCGAATGCATGGGTCGGACAACAGTTTGGCCGACATTTACAGCCGAAGTCTCGTTTCAGTGACTGCACTGAAAGTCACTCAAAAAGGTCTCGACTTTGGAATCAATTGTTTTCTTAAATTATTCTTTAAATGAAACGATAATTGAATTGATTACTAGTTTTTAGATATTTATTAAAAAACAAATACTTTGTAACTGTTTTTAAAATAACAAGTCATTTGTTTTTATAGTTTACCGAAAAATATATTTTAATAAATAAAAAGCGAAATATTTTTACAGATTATGTTTAAAAATACATAATTTATACAAAATTTGAATTCAATGGATGGCAACAGGGCTTAGAGGGCCGGCGACTCAGCGATGGTGACGCCGGCGAACTCGTTGTCGTAGGGATACCAGCGGAGGATAAAGGGAGCGAACGCCCACTTATCCGGATGGCCCTCATGTCGGATCCGTTTCGACAACTTAGTGGTCGACCACTGGAACGGTTCGTGTCGTTCATACGACGGACTGCTGACGACTAACATCTCGAAGCGACGCGACATCTCGTATGACGTGATCTTGACGTCAACTGCGCCCCAATCGCGGAACCCGACCGCGTCGAACGGGTAGCTGCCTTTCGGGTCATTGAGATCATTGCGGGCGGCTATGGCGTACTCGGCCGTGAATGGCGGCGAACAGTTGCAGCGCGAGAGCGGATCCGACTCGAAGTCGTTGTATCGCATGAGTGCGTAGAGCGACGCCAAGTCCTTCACTTTCGACTACAGGTTCGCAAATCGGTGTCAAAATGTATGCGTTTTTCGTGTTTATGGCTAAATCTGCAGACAATTAGTGAATACCTGATCCCTTCGGAAAATGAGAGCCCGGGCTGTGTTGTTGTAGGAATAGTAGTCGCCGTGACGTTCGACCAGTTTGTCGTAACCGCTTATATTGAATATTTCGGGAAAGTACGGCACGTTGTAAGAGGCCCAGTAGGTCTGGCGCCGGAGTACGTCTTCAATCACAAGGATATAATGGGTTTTGGGTTAAATGCATTGATTGAGAGCCGGAAGCGACGAATACCTGTGACGTCCGCCGATTGGACGAAATGTGGCATTTGCTCCAAAACCCAAAGCAAGTGGTCGGACAACTGGTCGGGTTTAGTGCCGACGCGGAACCGATTGTAGTCGATAATCATGAACTGGTCGTTATAAGTGCCGCTATTGTTCTCTTCGAATATCTTCGTCCACTCCTCACCCGATTCGGCCAAACGATTGGCCACTAAATTGCGAATGAATTGCAAAACAATTCGCTCGGCTTTGATGTGTTTCCAGAGCTCGGAATTGATGTTTGTTATCGACGTCTCCTGGACTACCAGTCCCGACGACAGGATATAAAAGTCGTCGATTGATGTCAGAGCGCCTGTAGTTCATACAAAGTATGAGTTTTGTATTCAAAGCAATAGTTTATAAATTTGGTCAATAAAGATGATAAAGATTTTCAAATCTTGGCTTAAGTTCTAAAATGCAGTTCAAGGGAGTTTAGCAAGATATTATATTTGATTTTAATAAGTTACTATACTAGTTTTATTTTCTATATTAGTGTAGCCATGCTTAATTCAAGTGTAGGTATATTTTATTATATGCTATATAGGAAATTCTCGCTATTTTGTAAATTAACAACAAAATGTAAAATACACTTGCTACAATTATGGCACAATTAGTTATATCTGTAAATTAAACAAGAATAACCCGGATATGACGAGAAGGCAGCGATTCGGCCAGGGATCACTTGGTCGGTATTATTGGCTAATTTATGAAAGTTGAGTTCAAACTTCTTGAAGACGCGTAACATCATGCTATACCAGACCCACGTGTTGTGGCCGACCAGGAGATCGCTGCCGTCGGCGAGCGGTTTGACGATCGCCGAACACATTCCGTCGCGAACTTTGTTCGTCTTATTCAGAGTGACCTCTAATTCACTGAACTCTGGAATCAAAGTCAACGAAATGAGTCCTTTCGACTCGACGTCCATTCGGGGTTTGTCGGGTATGTGCGCCCATAGCCGCACGTTATAGCCGTCCTGAAGGCCGGTCAGCTGTTCGAGGACGAGGCCGACCTGATGCCAGTACGGGCTTACGGCGCGCATCGACTTCGCCTTCTGTTGCGTAACGTTGAGAGTGGTGTCCAAGAAGTGGAACAATTTGCGGCAATAGGTCTCGTGATGGTCGCAGTACTCGTCGATTTGGTTCCGCCAATGCATTCCCATGAGAGCCGCCGTCAGATAGCCTTCGATGAACCCGGAGTGGTAGGCCTGCAGACTGTCCCCCGATTCCGGGTTTGTGTGCACTTCTAACTGCGCGAACCTATTCCGGTTAACTCACATTTAGTAACTCTTCTTTTTGTTTTGCTTTTATCTTGCTTGTTTTTAATACGAAATATTTAACACATTGACCGAAACATAAGAATATTTTTTATTAATTAGATTTTAATAATAGTTTAATGATTTATTGCTAAGTATCTGAAAAATTGTTTTTAATTAATTATCTATTTATTAGTTTTATCAAAATGCTTTTTTTTCGTTGTCAAGCAATTGGTAATTTATTTAATTAAACAAGATACAATATCTTTGAAAATGTATTTGAAAATATAATTAATTTTTAAATGTATAATTTGAAAACATCAATCTAGTTTTTGAATAGTTACATAAATCAAATTCGCTACAATGTTTACAATGTTTATTAACAAAAACAAGTTAGTAATATCTGCAAAGTATTTAATACCGGTTCTATTTAAAAGAAAACATAATAAAATTATGCATTGACAATAACTAGTAATTAATCTGTAAAACATTGCTTTATATCGCAGTTTAATTACTGCAATTAAACTTTGTTTTTGTTAAAAGAATTGTTTTAAATACACTGAACATAATTGCAATTAATGCAGTTACTGTAAAATATGTCTGGATATTTTCAAATGTTGTTTATGATGGCAAAATTAAAATTAATATAACAACTAAATTATAGAAACATTTTGCAAAAAAAAAGATCAAAAAATTTTCTTGCTAACTTATATGACTAAAATACTTTATTGTAGCGATAATAAAGATAAGCAGAAAAATTAGATCATTATTTATATTTTTATCAAGCAAAAATGATCAAATGATGTAGAGTTGGGGAATAATTTAAAGATGTAAAGATGCATGTTGCTAACACATGCTAAACTAAAAAACTTAATAAAAATCTTAATAATATGTTAATAATAGTTCATTTAACAACCATGCACAATTTAACAAGGTGCTTATAAAAAAAAGTCATTTAATATGAATACTAATTCGTGTTTTCCAATAATTAAATCTACAAATAATTTATAGAATTTAAAAAATGTTGTATTTTTTGATAATTAGTTAATAGAAGAGAAGAAATGCATTTCAAGGGCAGAGACGTTGAAATCGGGAAAATCCAAAAACAGAATTTCATTTCTCTTTTTGTCTCTGGCGGCAGTAACATGATAGAAATTTACGGCGCCTAAATCAAAAGCGAGGCAAAAGAGTATTTACCATTTTTAAATTAAATTCAGGGTTAAGTAAAGCGGACAAACTCGGTTAAAAAATTGTACCTGTGTAAAAATGTAATGACTTTCTACAGATTGATGAATTTCACCTAGGTAGGTGTCATAATCCGGTTTAAATTCAATTAAATTTAACAATACGCGGCTTTTTACCAAGAAGATAAGTCGGGTTTCCCCTTAACCCACATTTAGGGCGAGCTTGCTTTAACCCTGCTTGATTTAAATCACATAAATTGTTCCATTCGGTATTCTGTATTATACTATTCATACCATGATATTTGAAAAAAATTTGTATTCCAGAAGTGTTCAAATTTTTTCTCAGTAAAACATATAGATTGCGAATAATCCCGAATTTAAATTGATTAATTTATAAATACTTTTATATAACTCAGATGTGTAAAATATACAGTATATCTATACAGTATATAATATACGGTATGGAATAAAATATTAATTATTTCCAACACTTTATTTTGACACTAATTATCGGTTGTGTCGACGAAAATACAATTTATTTAACTTTTCAACAAAAACTGTTTTCTAAACATAAGTTTAGGAAAACTTTTTGGCGAAACGAAAAAATTTCTTAATTGTCCGATAAGTGAATTAATTGATTTATTAATTGTTTTTGTGTAACAAAGTATAAGTTACTAAACATTAAAAAAAAAGTTAATTAAAACCAATTAGAACTGTGTATTGGCAACAAACCCGGTTTCGTTGACGGCGCTGTCGCCCGAGTAGAGCGCCCAAGCGATATAAGTGCTCGGAATCGCCTCCTCGTCGGCGGTAGAGCCCATCCGATAGCTCTGCCAATCAGTGTCAGTCAGATCAGTCACATAATAGAATGTCCGGTCGGTTCGGCAGACGCTCGTTAGCGCCAACAACAAAAATAACTTGATACTTTTATAACTATACGTAAAACTCAACATTATTTTCTACGTTTTTTGCAATGAAAAACTTTTATCCGCTTTTTAATAGATTTTTGGATAAATTTTTTATTTTACAAAAATAAATAAAAACCGATTTAATATCATAATTTTACAACGATGTTTGTTTTTGTTTTGTTTTAGCTTGATAATCACAGTGTATTTATTTGACAAAAGCAAATGATTTTTACAAATGATATTTGAGTACAAATTCAAGTAATTGATTAAATCGATAAAATTTTCATATGAAACAAGTTCCTCTTAAGCAGAAAATAGATTTTTTTTTTGCTTTTTTTTGTTAAACGCTTAGGAAATGACATTGAAGTCTATGTTTTGCAAATCACATCATTGCTAGCATTTCTATAGTAGTTCACTGGCCTTCAAGTTTCGCGATTTTTTATTGCAAATCAGAAATTTCATTATAAAAAATAAATAATTTATAAATATTAGCAAATAAGCAATATGAGCAGATTTACCTGGAATAATTTGCACAAAACAAAGTGGATAATAAGCTATCAATGTAATCTTTTGTTTGTTGTTGAAACAAGTTACTATTTTAATTCTTTATTCTAGTATTTGTTTTTTCCACAAAATTGTGTAACATTTATGTAAATTAAATTTTCATCTTGACATTAATTACAGGTTTGAAGACAGATAGCCTATAAGTTACAATGTTGGTTTGTTTGTACATCAAATATATCATACATCTTGCTACAATTATTTTTTATATTAATTTTATATTGATTTGACATATTACTTTTCAGATAATATGTGGGTTTCTGTGTAAACTGTTTTTAAGATTTAATAAAAAGATAAAAATTATGCATGTATAAGTGAAATAGTAAATTCTATGAATTGCTTTGGCATTTGATTCAATAGATTCCATATAATCAGTAAATGATGAAAATGTGATATTCTCTGGCTTTGGAAAGTCTCCGTACATGCTAGAAATTTCTTCATTGCTAAAATTCAAAATGTTTCAATGTTTAAGCAATAAATTTTATAACTTTATTTAAAATTTAACTTTTTGAATAATTTATACTTGTTTATGCTTTATTTGTTAGACAAAAATTATTACTGTAATTGTAAAATTATTTTGGCTACATGCATTTTGGCTCGTATGTTTTTTATATTTTAGCTAGGAATTTCTACATAATATATACATTGCATAAAATTTTTATAGCTTAAAAATTTTAATTATAAATAAATAATTTATTATTTTATTTTGATTTGTTTTAAAAAATCTAAAATAATATATAATTTTTTGCGTAAGAGTAGTTTAATAATTTTAAGATGCTAGTAGGGAATATTAAATTTAAGCAATTAGATTTTTTATTAACATATTTATAATTAACAAGCATAATTTATTAATTAAATAATTGCAAAAACTAAACTAATTTTGTAATTGAAAAGTAATTTAAACAAATGATAAATAATCAATAAATCAAAAACAACAAAAGTGCTAATTAATACATGTTTGACAGATATCAATATAAACCTACAGTATGAATATAGGCTTTTATTAATAGCCAAAAAAGATAAGAAAACAAATACTGAATACCTGTTGATGTGACGACATTCACATTGTGTGTGATTTTCAAAATCGATTGATTCGACAGTTTTGCGATTGCCTTCAGGCGTCAGCTCGAGAACGAGAAAATGCAAAACAATTTTCTCCACACTTTTGGCGACACATCGCTGAGTCTCGTCGGCACAGCAGCCGGCGCTCGGGCCGCACACGTGCACGAGGGTGGCGTAGGGCAGGTACTTCTTGCTACTCGTGTACTGCGGGAACAGCTTTGCCATATACACGACTCGGGTGAGCGGGCGCTCGCATTTGGCCGTCCGGAGCACTCGGGCGAAGTGTTCGGCCGCCAATTGGGTGGCATTCGGACTATAGTCGTCGCAAATGATTGACTCAATTAACATAATAATTAGCAGACATTTGCGCATATTTTCCGAATCGAGAGCTCTGTTTGAGAGCAAAAGTGTTTTTTGTTTTCCAAACAAATACTCCAATTCTTAACGCGTTTTATGCAACGAATCCGAGAGTGAAAAGCAGCGAAAACCTGAGCTCAAGATTTAGAGGTAGATTCGTTACGATAAGCAAGTTGTTTTAGTCTTGATCGCTGCGCCCGAGCACTGTATCCAAGGCCGACTCTCTGCCAACCTGTAAGCCTCTATCATGAATAATTATTCGCTGTCCAACACTCGAGGAATAGTTCTCTGAAAATGTTTGCAAAAGATTTATAATTTTTGGTGATATCGCTCTCTCGCGATGTCATTGGCATAAAAAGATGACTAAAATCTGCGGATTTGTTGCAAAAAATTATTTTCACTTGACTTGTAGTTAAGGAAAACGCATAAAACTTTTCATATCTTCGGAATAAATTATTTTGTAATTACATTCAATTCAATTATTGTCAATTTCAAATTAGCAAGAAACATTTTTGCAAAATTTAGACGTATGTAGAGGGCTATAAATTTCAATTTAAAAATTCAATCTTTGATCAAAATTTTTTTGCAATAATTAAATAATTTATTGATTAAACCCTTATCTCTTGTTTTCTAAGAATCTATTCTTTTTTATTTCACTCCAAACGCCGTATTTGTATTGAAAACATGTTTTCACTGTTTGATTGACTGCCTTATTGCGAATTCAAGGATTCAATTTACTTTTTTTCACAATTTTATATTGCAATTAAATTATAGTTTAATGCACAATATACTTATAAATATGCGATCTATAACACGGCATAAATTAAAGTATATACTGTACTATGCCGTAAAATGGGCTAGATCTATTCTAATAACTTCTCTCAAACATGAAATTTTGTATTCAAAACAAGTTTGCAATAACTGTTATCAAGTGTTTTATTTTTGTTAAATTAACAATTGTCTGCTAAATATATCATGCTTACAATATGATTATATGATTAGAATAAAATACAAATTAATTGTTTTGATTTGAAAATCTTCAAAGTAAGTTAAACCCTTCATGCCGAAATATCCCATTACCGCCTAATAACATAGTTTACATCAGTATGATTGAGACGTTAGAATCGCATACATAAGCATATGGTGTTCTGTACTATACTGTGTAATTATTCTCTATCTTAGAATCGGAAAATATTTTAATATATTTTAATTTATACCATTAAAACAACAAGATATTTTAATCTAGCAAAAAACTATTTTAGTTGATTAATGAGTCGAATTCCTTCGGGAAATGGTTTTTTGTTTATTATTTTTATTTGCATTTAGATATTCGACTTTTAAAAAGTAAAAGTAATTTATTTAATAATTCGTGTGATTTGATGCATGATTTCGACTGCGATTTATGCAAAATTTCATCAATCTCAAATTTTCACTGCCTTAAATAATTGTTTGAAAATAAAAGTATTTCGAATTTGTGCAAAAAATAAACATGGGATAAATGGCCAGATAAGCAAACATTGGTTGAGATTCAGTGCGTATTCTGATTGAGATTAATGAACTATTCGGGCGATAATCGGGCGAATGAAGAGGTCCTTTACTAGTGAACGAGTGAACCGAATTGATTCGCGCCATTCATTCGCGCCATTGCTTCACAAAACCAATTCCCCATTGAGTGACAAATTATAAGGGATTCGAAAATAACTCAATCACTCGAATCTCAGTTTCATTTCCTAATTAATTATAATATTTAATATTTTTCTAAATAATTGTAATGTCATATAAGATCACTCCATACTATACACTACAAAGCAATAAGTTGTCAAATTGTTTGTTATTAATCTAGTAGTTCCTGCCATTTATAACAATTATTAATATTTGCCATGGGCCTTTTTGCAAATATTAATCAACTCAAGGGTTTAAAGGGTTTAAAGGGTTTACGTAAAACATGATAAAATGCTGGTTTAAAATGTTTAAAATTTCAATTTATTAATCATGTTTTGAAAACTATTTTCTAGTAAATTCTACAATTTGAATTTTAAAATATATATTACAAATTATACTTTGCAAATTGTAATTATTAAATTAATATTATCATATCTTATAATTTAATCTTAAAATTATTATATAATTAATATTTCTATATATGTACAATTGTCTGTAATGCGTTTATTCAATTTAAACTGTCATTTGTATTTATTTTAAATTAATATTAAATTTTTGAAAATGCATAAACAAGTAATAAAAATAATATTAATTTAAATGTGCACGTCATTATTCTATCATTATTGTCATAATTATATTATTCGTATATTTATAGCAAACAAAATATTATTTATTTGATGCTCTGTCTCATCAATTAGAGTACAATTAGTTTTTTTACATAAAATAACTTTCAATTTAAAATAATTTTAAATAAACTTATCCAGGTACAACTTCAACCAAACAAGAGGACAACTTATATGAAATATTTGCACAGTATATGGCACTAACGGATTTACCAAAAAAAAAGAGTTGATAACCAGTTATATAAAACTCCAGACATAATCAATAAAATGCTATAAATTTCAAATAAATTAATAAAATTCATATTTATTAGATGCGATAAATCTTAATTAAATCAATCAAGCATGTTTTTTCTTAATATCACTCAAATAAACTTTTTTGAAATTTATACATAAACGCGAAATCTTAAGGTTTTGCGTGAAATTTTATACATAATAAAAATTAGTCGATAAATACGAAATAAATTGTACAAGTTTGATTTAAAATGAGCAAAAGAAAGAGAGGGAGTGGAGAGACGGGTAGTTTGGAAATTACAGCCATAGCCAGTGCCCCAAACACTGGAAAATGTGTGCACCGGATGACATCCTACAGCCGAGCACTGGGCTAGTTCTGGCCCTCCCGGCCATAGTTTATACCCAAATAATGGTATTGGCGTTCAATAAATCTTAATGAGTATTCATTAAATTGTCATCTTTTGCAGCTAACAGTCTAACAGTCATTTCGATGCTCTCAGTGTTTCGAATAATTTTTTATTTTATTTACATTATATTAGAATTTTTTGTTTATTAAAATATATAAACGTTTGTTCAGTACTTAAGTCAGTATAACATTTCGCAAAACTGTATTTTAATTTCTAATTGAGGAATGTTTTGATTCAGAATATCAGTACTAATTGCGAATAAAATTTAACCTTCGGTTCGGATTCCAGTCATAAGTAATTTTTTGGCTGTTTTTCTAAATAAGGTTAAGGTTTTTGTCTTAAAACCATTTCTCAAAAATAAATAATTAAAAAAACTTTCACTAATTTATAAATTATAACAATTTGTTATAAAAAATAGTATAAATCGATAATTATTTCTATAAATTCAATTCAATTCAAATGAATTTAATAATTCATTAATAGCAGCATTGCTAATTTTAATTAAAGACAAGTAAAAATTTATTAATTAACAAAAAAATAAATGTATAAAGGCAAAAATTATTAATTGGTCGGTAATTAAAATAAATATATAATTAGAATTTTATTTTTGAAATACTTCTAAAATTACAAATTTATGTATAAATATAATTAATAATTAATAAAATGAATAATATATGCGAATATAAATAACAGTCGGAGTCCGGCGAGGGAATGCGCATGGTGAAGCGGTGTGCGGGTGAAGCTGGTGCTAGCGAGGCGTGTCGTAGTTGATGGGCTGGCAGTGGCACTCGGTGTGGTTCTTCATGACGATGTGTTCGACGCCCTTCCGCTGCTTGCCGTCGGCCGTCAACTCGATTACCCAGAAGTAGAGCTTCACGTCTTCGGTGCGTTTGGCCACACATTCCTCGTTCTCCTGACGACAACAGCCGGAGAAGTGGCCGCAGAAGTGGAGACGCGTACAGTGCGGCACAAATTTCTTCTTAGCACTGCGCGCGAAGTCGCTGATGTGGATCACTTTGGGCACCGGCTGCTGGCACCGGGCCTCGCGCAGCACCCGACTGAAGTGCTGCGACGCCAGCATTGACTCGTTGCCCGACATGAGGCTCGACAGCGGACTTATCGACGATATGCTCGCCATTAGTGATAAGCAAAACAATTGAATCGAAACCATTGTCTCTATAATTCTTATTCTTGTTATTAATTCTCAATTATTACTAAATTCTGTAATTCTATTAAATTGACTGAAGAGTTGCATTCAATCGTCTCATCAATTATTTTTCACTTTATTTGTCGTTTCAAATGATTAGCTAAATAAAGATTTTTTACAATTAAAATAATTTGAAGGTTTTGGAAAAACAAACATGCAGTATTTATCAAATAGTGACAGCTCCATTAATCATTGACTTCATTGTATGATTGTCATTTACATTCTTAATGCTACACAGCTTATTTTGTATTTTAAATATCTTATTCAGATATATTTTTAAAAAGATTTACACAAAAAAGTTTACTAATTTTAGCATAGTCAACTGTATGAACATTGAGTAAAATCTAACATAACACATGCAAAACAAAATTATATTTGCAAAAAATGACATAATCAAATTCTTTACAAACCTTTCGCGTGGAAATTGTGCAAGATAACGCAATCTAAACAGAAATGACAACTATTTGGCGTCTCATCGGTTCGGTTCGGAAAATGTTTTGCATTTATATATATTTCGTATCAAAGAGTTGTCTCGCCTTTCGAACCAACGTCTGATGGAAACTACATCAAACATTTGCTGACATCGATTATTAAGATTAAAATGCAAATACGCGGCTAATGAATCTCAAACTAGTTTTAGGTTAATCTAAAATTAAGCTATTCGTGACATCAAATAATAGCATGCAAAAAAAAAACAATAAAAAAAGATTACACCGAAAAACTGTAACTCTTTTATTACAGAACTCGAAGCAATGGTCGAAATCTAAAGCGAAAAAAATTTACTCAATTTTAGCGAAAATTCGACTCAAACTGAGAAAGTATTTTCTCAACAGTTTTATCGATAAAATGATTTGGAATTAAAAGAAAAAAATGTTTTAACGATTCAAAACACGACGTCTGCCATAAAAATACTGTAAATGTTGTAAAACTTGTCACATGTTTGGCATGAAAAGGGGGACTCAATGAAAATGTTGCCTGGCTAGATTAATGCAACAAGCTCGCATTGAAATTCTAATAAATAAATTGGATTTATGTTTGACTTAAACGAATTAAACGTAATAACACTTTGATATATGTAAATATCATGCTACATTTCCTACAGAATTTTCAACTTTCACATAGCGCTCACCCCCTGAACCGAGCCATTCGTCTACATCTCAGGTCTGAAGCGAAAAAAAATTTAAAACTTTCAGAAACTCTTCAATCGTTACCTTCAGTGCGACTCCAACTCCGACTGCTTTTTATGCTCTCAAGAGATATGTTTTGAAATTTTTAAATTAATCTCTCGTTTAATACTTATACAGTATATTATATTTTGTAAACTTTTCTCATTTCTGCCAATAGTTTTGCACTTTCACAGGCCTTGAACCTGAGGTCAACTTCACCCGAAGGTCAGCCCCTGTTATGCAACGCACCTCTCGTTCTAATCACAATAATTAGCTAACAGGCCCTCACCCGAGCACTCAATTAGATGTGCGATTGCATTGATTGCTAATTTAAATAAACTTTCGAAAAAATTGCAGGGTATAATTGCCGTGTTTTTCGACAAGGGAAAGTATTTTTCTCTTTTAAAAATGATTGATACAGGTTAGTTTAGATTAAAAGCGAAAATATTATTTTTGATATTTTCCGACTGCGCCGGCAATGCGGGACAAAAACCGCTCGTTTAGTGCTTCCGCAGTCCGAAAGTGAAAAGTGAACAGATCAAATTTGCGTATCCCCACAATCTTCCCAATTTATCGATGAGATGGTTATTTGCTATTTATGTAAAACAGAATTTTGATTTACTTTTATAGCATGTAATTTGAATGTTTAATTACAAATGTTATTACTGTACAAAATGTATTGCATATATCAATAAGTAAAACGGATTTTAAAACTTGATAAATTATTATTGCTGCAAAATGCCAATGGTAATGTACATTGCAAATTTGAATTGTAAAGACATATACAAATTGTAAGTTATTAAAAATAAAACTTTAAATATACTGCCATTAAATCTTGTTTGTTTTTAAATATATGAATAGAGGAAATATTTTAAAAATATATTTTTCATTAAAACAATATCTACAACAAACAATTTATTTTAAAACATGAAACTCTTTGTAATTATAATTATAATTTATGAAATGTGCTGTTATTATTAATAAAGTAAATATTTTTGTTTTTATAAATAGATTCTATTATTTTTAAAAAACTGTTATTTTATTAGCATGCTAGAGTTATTAAAAAAAACTTTGTTTTGAAGACGATTTAATAAATTGCTTTAAAATTAGCATAGATACTTTAATATTTGTTATGCAATATTGTGGTTTTTACATTCAATATTTACTGCATATAAAAACATCAAGGTTAAAAATACTGTGCATGGGTAAATACCTATCAATTCAAAACACTAATCAATATTTGATTTAAACCTTTAATTCACAAAGTAAAATTGGAATAAAATTAGCACAATTAAATATGGCAATTCCGAGAACATAAACTATTTCATGGCTAACTATTCCGGATATTTAAATCAGTGCTAATTATACTGCTTAATTCTTTAAACAATTTCGATCTTCAAAAGAAACGTTTACTCCATTGACACAGAATTCGTCAAATTGTTTGATTGAGAATGAGATCGAAGCCATAAAACGTCTATTTGAATATGTAAAAATAACCCAGATACAAAAATAAAGGATTGGAATTAAGAAATGCTTCGTACGAATCGATTACTTAATCTTACGCTAAATGTTTTCAACGGAACATCACTTTTTTTGTTGTTACATGTGAAAAAAATGTTCAACTCATAAATTAAGGTAACTTGATATTTGCACGTTTTAAAACTTTAATAAATCCATAAATTATATATAATTTTATAGCAATTTATAAACAAAAAATTTATAAAGTGTATTTTTAAAATAAGAAAATAATTCAAGTTACTAAACAAAGTTAGCAAACTATAATAAAAAAAAGGTTTTAATGGTTTTATAATAATGTTTAACTCTTTTGTCCCTATTTTGCGTAAATTATTATATAATATACCGGATTTCAAACGGATAATCGATTCGCGTTAACTAATTTGTTCATTAATCCAGTTATTGTTAAATAATCGCATTATTATTATTTATAGCAGAATATAGGCCATTATGTCAGACATTTAAACAATCATTTAATTTAAATTGCAATTCGAATGCAATGCTAACAAAGCGATCAAAAACTAAAACATAATTTTTTTTTGTTTAAAACGATTTATATTTTTATATTCGAAACCACAGTCTGAAGACGTGAGCAAAAGACAAATTTGATAAATCAAAACATAAATCAAGTTTTTTGATTTAATTATTGTACTGCACATTTTTTTTGTTACGTCTGTAAAAAACTTTTTATAGCCTATAGCTGTAATGACAAGAAAACATTTTTTAAATTGTACATTCTAAAGCTGAGAACTGTCTTTACGCGAAAATTAACGTTTAATTCAGTTAATTATTTGCGACTCCGACTGATTGGCGACACAACTTCACGCGTTTTCGTTAATTAATGTCGTTTTTAATTTCGGCTTTTCTCTAATTTTACTATGCTACAAAAAGTAGTGCCACTGAATACAAATTAGAGCTAATTGTTTGGCATTGAAATTAAGACTTGGTTTTCTCAGAACTCAAACCAAACAAATTTGAGAACAATTTTCTTCTTTTTTTCTCATTAAACAAGTCTTTCAATTCATTCGGTTTTTGCTTTCGATTACGAATTCATTGTAAGAAAACAAACAATTTTTTAGATATAAACTTGAATTTAAGAATAAATTTGTGCCAAATGAAAGTGAATACTAGTTTTTTGTTTTACTAGTAGCAAGATAAATTTTTATTTTTATTATGAATTAAAATTTATTGCATTTATCAATGTTTATATCAATCAAATGCTTTTCTATTTAATATTTTTCGCAATATTTTATACTTTAAGTTTTTGGTTTTCAGACGAAATTCATAATTTTCCAGTGAATTAGCCAAGTTTATATTACTAACCTTTAAATTTTTCAAACTTAATTTTCAAATTTATCAATATCATTTTAGCATTTTATAAGATTTTTATTGGATAAGACATATTTGAGTGAATTCTATGAATGCTAACTAACTTTTTTTCAAAAAATTATTTTTTAAAAATAGATTTTATTTATTAGAAAAAAATTAAAATTCATTAGAAGTTAATAATAATAAATTTATTTAATTACTGCTTAAATTATTGTATAATTGAAGTAATTAAAGTTAAAGAATATTCCTTTTTCTCATTAAACATTGATATTATTATAAAATAAATTTTGTATGCTAAATATTTTGTCGTTTAAATAAGACTATTTCTGCCAATCTGATTGTGTGGCAAATCGTCAATATTATTTAAATATAAATTATCTAGTTAAACTATTTCTTTTTTAAATAAAAAATGTACTATTTGTTTCATATTTGACTTTAAATTTCAAACACAAAAAATAGGATTTTTTGTTTTAAAATAAATGTAAAATTTTGTTGAGTAGAGCCAAGTGAGTGTCACAAAGATTTATGAGACAATTGTGCGAAAGAGACGAAAAGATGCACTGAATTAATGTTTTGAAACTATTTCGAGCGAAATAGTGTCGACAGTCATGCCTTACATTCTGATTAAACTAAGTATTTGTTACAAATAACACGATTTCATAATTTGATTAATAATTTTTTAAATAGGAAATTAGTATCAGCGCTAAAAAATATTTTACTATGCTATTCCGGATAGATATAAATATATACCTAAGTATAATATACCTAATTTTTGCCAAAAACAACAAAAAATTATCATAATTAAGAATTTGATAAAATAACTTCTTAAAAGTTTAGTACACAATATAACATGAAATAAATCGCTAAAATCAATATTTTGTTCAAAAACCAGATCCTCTTTTCGTTTTTGGAGAAAAATTGTGATTAATTTTCTATCAAATTGAAAGCTTTCAAAACATTTTTTGATAAATTATTTAATAGTTTTTCCTTAGTTTTTAGCTTTAAAATAGATAAAACAAACTGACGAATAAATTTATACAGTAAACTATTATACAATCAAAACGAGATTAAACAGAAAATATAATTATATGCAAAATATTTCGATAATATATACAAACGAGAAAAGAATACACAAATATTTTAATTAAATAATTAAATATCTTTATTCAACAAATCTATTAAATATTAGTCTATAAAAACATTTTGCGCTAAAATAAAACAATTAAATCGATGAAAGAATTGGCGAATATTTGATTGCAGACATCAAATCAAATACATATCACATCCGAAAATCAAAACATAAATCCAATTAAAACAGAAATCGGTTTTCGAAATAAATAAATAAAATAATAAATAAAATGAATGTTTGAATGAAATAATTAGAAATGAGTTTAAAGGCACGGATCGATTAGATTGATTGTTCCGAACTCTACGCTCGGCGGCAGCGCGCAGTGCACAGGTGCGGGTGCGGGTGCGGGTGCGTAGGCCAGGCTAGCGCGGACTGTCGTTGATGGGTTGGCACATGCACTCGGTGTGGTTCTGCATGGTGATCATCTCGACGCCCTTGCGCTGCCCGCGCGGCGTGAGCTCGACGGTGAAGAAGTAGAGATCGACGTCTTTGACGGTCTTGGGCACACAGCGCTCGTTCTCCTGCCGGCAGCAGCCGGTGTCGTAGCCGCAGTAGTGCATGAGCGTGCAGTGCGGGATGTACTTCTTGGTCGCACTCGGGAACAGTTCCTGGATGTTGACGACGCGCGGCACCGGCGACTGGCACTTGGCTTCGCGCAATATGCGGCTGAAGTGCTGCGACGCGAGGTATGACTCGTTTTGTTTCATGCAATTCATGTTTCGGATGATTAGCGTTAGAATGAGTGCCAGAAAACAGGTGTTCACTGTCGCCGACGACACACACGTTCGCGAAGGCCAAGACTTCATCTCTTCTCTCAAACTCGCGATCTCTCGATATATCAGTACTTTTGAAACAACTTTTCAAAACAATAATTGTTTCAACTTTTCATGAATTACAATACGAATTGTATTGTAGAAAACACATACATATTACTGAAAAGAATACTTTTTAAAGAGCAAAACAATTATAGCAATATACTGTATAAAATAAACTAAGATATGTGTAAAAAGTCGAAAACTTTACTCTACTTCGAGCGCTCGTTCACTACTTGTGTTGAAGAGCGAGAAATAGACAGAGAGAGTGAATGCGAGATATAATCGAGAAAAAAACTTTTCGATAGAGACTCGGATTGCGTTGTCGGATGTGTTGGTTGTGTTGGGTATAGCGTTGAGGAGTGGTGTGAGTGTTGCGCCACTTCTTCAAACTCTTCAAACCAGTTGTACAGCGATTTGTAGCGAAGAGACGCTTTGGCTTCGGCTTTATATACACGAAAACCCAATCGCATGGACTGTATCGCTGCGTCGAAACCACTGTAAGCGCGCGTCTTATTCGATGCCTTCAGCTCAATGACCATGAAGGACGAGACGGAGCACCGGCAGATCCAGCACCAGTTTACCAACACGGCATTACTGCACACGAGTGATGCAATTCCGCTTCTAATTGGCTAAACAAATACTTTTCGTTACTTATTATTAACTTTTTTTCTTTGAAAAAATAATTTATTTCGTCTAATAGTGTCTCTAATGATGTCTTGTAGTGAGAAAAACAATACAATAAATATTAATTTTCAGTCTAACGCGCTCTAACTTAGTGACCGACAAAATGTGTATTTTTAAACCACTGTTCGTATTAATTCTGACATGACAATTTTTATTCGCTGCAAATGATATATGAGTTAAAAGCGAATTAGTAGTTAAAACATAAGTGAATTGTAATTTATTATTCAATTCTGTGAAAACTCTTTGACTCGCGTTCTTCACGCGAAGTAAAAATAAATTCTGTCTGTCTCTCCGAATGCGTCAATGCGAATAGTTTCATCTTGCTTAAACTAGTATCAATTGAAGTTTATTTGGAGAAATTATTTTTAAAATAATATAAATTTCTGTAAATTGCAGCGAAAAAAGGTTTCGAATGCGTAAAGAATTCGCTTAAGATTCAGAGTTAGTAGCGATAAAATTCTAATCAATAATAATATCAAAAACATTTGGATTATTATTATGAATAATCGCTGTAATCCATATTCAAGGTTATTAAGTCAAAATTGATTATAAAAAAGGGTAAAAATTATATTAGTTTATAGCTAACTATACATTAAAAATTAAAATTGAAATTTAGATAAATAGAAATCAATTAACTTATAGTGTATAAGAAAAAATTGTTTTCAACTTCTACTTACATCGAAAACGTGTTGCAAACGCTTGATGTGAGCTCTTCCGCCGAAACACTTTACGTACGAAATAAAACAGAAATCGATTGACTTTTTTCTCCCAAACAAACTGATCAATCAAATTGAGTATTGGATTCGTTTGCAGTGATGCGATCGCTTAAGTCTATCATCGCTTCGATTACAACTCGTATTAAAAATCATTTTTCGTGTTTCTCATCCTAACCCTTGCCTTCCCGAGCAAAACGAGTTGTATTTATAGCTTTTCATTCGGATTGCAAACTCGAATTGAGAGCACAATATCGCCAATACCTGAAACATTTGGCTTAGATTTGAAATCAGACTTCAAATGCTATGAATTCGTTCATCACTTCAATCGCTTGTATTTGTAATTATTGTTTCGAACGCACAATAAGTGACACACAATAAACGGCTCATAATTTCCAATGTAATAAAGAGTCGGCAGAAATATGTTAATTAAATCAGTTTTTCTTCTTTTCTATGTTTCGAGTGCCTGCGAGTGCATCATCTCGTTTGGGCCGATCATTAAATCCGATGCACCGGTGCTCTGCTCTTCTGCTCCTCTGCTCCTCGCCATCCAAGTGGAGCACAACTCCGGGCTATTAGCTATCGATTAGAATTAATTTTCCAAATGTACGCCAAGACTAACACTCCGAATGAAAACTAAAAACTTTTCGCAAAATTATTATTACTTGTTATATCATTTAGTTCTGAGTGTAATTCAAAAACAATTACTTTTTTCACAAAATGTTTCGATGATTTGCATTCGAATTCATTTCAATTTTTTAGTTCCACTTCTTATTCATGCATTCGAGGCATTTGCAGCAATATCTTCATTTAAATATTCATGCTAACATCTAAGGCTATAAGGCAACTCAATTTTAGCAAGTAGATTAAACATTTTAAACTAAATAAAATTAATTTAACAATTCATATGATATTAGCACTTACAAGTGATCAAGGTAGATTGTTATAATAAAGAAACAATTAACTATCTTGGTAAAAGTATTGTTAAATAATATAACATTATATTAGTAGATTTATCAACACAACAGTTACATTTAATTGAGAATTGAGTTTTTATCATAGTCAATGTCAAGGCCACTTATTGATTAACAGGTATAAAAGCATAATTTTATGATAAAGACCCAGTTATTCGGAACCCTTTTGTTCCTTGTTTTGGGATTTGTTTTTGAAAATTACCTTTAATTCGAGTTTCTGGCGCTAATAGAATTGAATTAAAAAATTTTATTTCGAAGTCTGGTTCGACACTCGAAACATATCCTCAAAACTAATTCTACGTTCAGTTACAGAGTATTAATAAAAAGCAATTGTTTTATTGTTTTATGTATGAATGGGTGCGCGACGTATGCAATGCAGGCATTGCTTTGGAAATCAGACTAATTGTGGTTAACTCAGTAACACATTTCGGAAATAGTCTCAAGAAATAAAATATTGTTTTGTCTGACTTTCAGACATAGTTTCTACAATTGATGCAATTAATTGCTATTTACTGTATATCTGTGCGTTGTCTCAGTTCATTGAATTAATTTTTTAACATGAAATTTCTTGTTTTTTTTTTATAAATAAAGCGTCTAAGCTAAATACATAGATTAATAATAATTTTTTCCTACATTGTTTTGTAAGTGTTCTACGGAATAAGCAATTACATATTATAATTAATTTTGTGATTAGTTTAAATTTCAATTGTAAACGAACAATATACGCATCAAAATTAACATAGATTATATACCAAGGTATGTTCATTAATTTATTGATAAATGGTATCCTTAAATTTTAAAAATAAAGCATTTTTTACATATAAAAATAAATCTCAATAAAAATTTGATTAATTAACAGTAAAGTAATTATGCCTTGTAAGAATAATATTTAGTCAAATATTTTATTTCAAATTTAACGAATTAAATTACAATTAAATTAAAAATTAAGATTTTATTATTAATAAGCTCATAAGGTAATATTGCACAGTAAAATTAGCATAATTTCTCATTTCCAAATAAATTCTTAGACCAATATGCATATTGTGCCAGTATAATTTTTCTTAATTAATAAAGTTGTAAAATTCTTGTTAAAACACAGATTTTTATTCAGCAATAAATTGAAATCAAGAGAATAATTAACGCATTCGTACAGTAAGTTAGCCGTCAATTGTGTTGTGTTTGCAATAAAACTGAATTCAATTAACCCTCAAATGTATTTCACATTAACTTATCGAATGAATCATTGCTTTATAGTCGAGAAATATTCAGACATTCTTTGCTTTCGAGTAATTTTAGGAAGTAATCAGCAAAAGGACTAATACACTGTTAAGTGCTGTAAAAAACTTGATTTTTTAGATCAAATTATATACATAGTATTAACTCAATTTCATCTCGCATTCCATAGACAAAGTTATCAAAAATATTTTTATGCTTTTAATATCATATTTTAGTTTTATAACGGTAAAATTTAAATAGTTTTAAATATTGTTTAGAATAATATGAACATTTTAACTGATTTTTGTACATCACACATAAATCACCGTAAAAATGAGATAGCTAAAACTAGTATCAAGATGATACTGTAATAAACAAATATTTGAAATATTTTTATGAATGGGTTAAATGTTATTTCCGTTTGAGTCATCGCTAGACTAAAATGCAGTTATTTTCCGAAATAACATTACATTTCTTATTCTTGTCTTTAGTGTTAGTTTTTGGAAAAAGTTTATTCTCTGAGAAAAAAATCAATTACTGATAAGTTTGGCTAAAATATTCAAAACGACTTTTTTCGAGAATCACTTCCTCTTAATTGAAACAAAAATTCTGAATAAATTTAGATTAGAATAAAAGCTATGAGTCTTTTGACAGCAATTGAAACAAATCGGTAATAAATTAGATTTAAATTGATTTCAAAAACAAAACAAAAATGAAAACTATTTGTTAATTGTTAACACGTTTTGGCAGACGTTCTGAGAAATTTTAGCTTAGTAAGATAATTCATGCTGTTTAACGCGAAAATTTAACACGACAAATTTAAACAACAGTATTTAGAGCAAAACTGAATTAAAAGTAAAATTTGCAAAACTAACCAATTTTTTCATCAATTACTTTCATTTAATAAAAATTGCTTTAATATCTTGCTAAACTTGACATTAATGCTAAAAATAAATAATTTAAATTTAAAATTTAAAAGCATCAATAGTAATTTCTAAATTTACCCACGATAACTTAACAAGTATGAAAATACTAGCTAACTCGTTATAAACAAAAAGCAAAATTCAATTAAAGCCTTTTCAATCAAATCAACATTTAAGCCGTGAATTAATTCTTGAAAATATTTGCAGTGAAAACAAAACAAAAATGAAATTAATAATAAAAAAAAAGCTTGTTAAAAACGTAACTTTCACTCTGGATTGCACTAAACCATTGATAAAACAATTAGATAAAAGTCATTAACAGTTGAGTCGAACTTTCAGTTCAGGTTTAGTGCAGTGTATTATTTGAGTGCAAAAAGATTGATGACTTCCAAGTTAACTTGTACAAATATTTCTTAACCCTTTCTCGTTCTCAATGCAATGCAAAATTCATTAGGCTATTAGTGATTTGTAATAAGCATAACAAACAAAATATTTTTTTATTCAAAAATATTTTTGTTTCAAAGGAGTAATTATTCCGTTTCTCCTCTCTCTCAGAGGTTTTCGAACTAATGGTCGTTAAACTCGAGAAAGATATTCAATAATAAGTAATAAGTATTTCTAATTCGGTTCGACGTTTCGGCCGATCGCTCGAAATGCCTGTTCTCTACATATCGCTGATAACCGAGACCTGACTGCACATGAAGAACAAAAATGAGCTAAAAATGAACTGAAGAACTGAACCCTTTCTCTCGATGATTAGATAGATTTTCAGCTAGATAAATGTGTCGAACAGTTTTATCACTCTGCAATCAATACATTTGTCGCAACAAATATACGGTATTCTTGCGCTCATATTCGTTACGCTAATCAACGGTTTATTTGCATTTCTAATCGCAATGTTTTATCAAAATATTAATTTGTTTTACAATTTTCAAGGATTTTCGCTCGAATTTTATGCCAGACTTTCAAATTAATTTTTGAAAACTTTTCAAGTATAAATTTTTATTAGTGTTGACAGTAAGTATATTGTCATCATTTGAATATTAATTTATTTAATGTTTTATTAATATATTTATAAGGTAGCATGTTCACTTAATATGTTTAACTAGACAATTTTTAAAAGATTAAATTATAAATTATTTTAATTTATACATAGTTATTACTTAAACAAAAATAAATTAAATAAATTAATAATTTAATACTTGTTGTTTAAACAATTTAATAAAAAACTAAATTTTGTCTATTTGTATAAATGTCTTAAAACTATCGATGCATTTAAAAACATTGATTAAAACAAAACGTAAAATATATTCAAAAGAAGTTATTGAACGAGTTTTGCGGATAAATATATTGATATAATTACATCGGCATTAGGACTGATATTACATAATAATTCATATAATTAAACATTTAATCAGACAGTCATGTGATTGAAAGATGTTTTTAATAACTTTTTAAACAATTTGTTCGTGAGTTGCAAACAGGAAAAATTAGCATTGAATTTTATGTATTGGTAATTTTAATTTGTTTAAATCTGCTTCGAATACCAAATTAGGCGCATAATATTAAGCAGTGTACACTTAGTAATGTTATTTGAAGAGTATGTTAAAATTTTAATTGGCTTAATAAAATTTACAGTAAAGTACAGACAGTTTATTATTGAATATAATTATTTAAATTACCGCATATTTTGTCTAAGTTTAACAAGTTTAGAATTATTACCTAATTTATTAACTTTAATTATTTA
The DNA here is from genome assembly GCA_034697605.1 of Metabelba pulverosa. NCBI lineage: Eukaryota > Metazoa > Arthropoda > Arachnida > Sarcoptiformes > Damaeidae > Metabelba > Metabelba pulverosa. Next base: position 53,917 of record JAQIXC010000071.1, read on the forward strand.
TGATAAATTTTAATATCTGACATAATTTTCACTAATTTTATATAATTTTAATAGTATTGACTAACTATCCATTTATCAAAAATATTCTGATCATTTATTTAATATTAACCTATAACTTAATTCAGCAAATATTCAATTATTCTTTCTTAAAAATGTGCAGTATAAGTACGAAGTGCAGAAATCGGTCAATTTGAATTTTTGATATTATTATTATTATTCTACATTTTTAAACTTCTAAGTA
>JAQIXC010000072.1:0-54087 GCA_034697605.1 Metabelba pulverosa
TTATAACGAATCCTCGTTATAACGAACGACTTTTCTTGTCCCGAGCCGTTCGTTATAACGAGTTTAGACTGTATTACATAATGTGCTAAATTATTTTAATATAATATTAGTAACTATACTAAAACATAATCTTATTTCACCCTACTTAACTGTAACTACTTCACCATAACTACATGGTCATTCTTTATAATTTATTATACAGTTTAACATTTAAAAAACAAGAGTAATTGCAAAACATAAATTGGTTAATTAAATTGCGACGATTAAATTATAAGCAAATTAAGTAAATATAATAATTTTCCTAATAGTTTGTATAATTTTCACCATGCGCAATATTAGAGCCATCGCGCGATACGGGAACTGAACGGCCAGTGGAGGGTATCGGTGAAGAAATCGAAGCCGATATTAGGCATTGCCATCGAAGGCGGCGTCAATGTGCCCACACAGACACAGCCCCGTATTATCAGCATTCATGTGAGTACACTGTTTCTTTATACAATACATTTTTCCTACATAACATAATTGCTCATTATTTGCTTTGTTGCTGGTTATTTTTTTAATGATAAAACTGTTGTTTTGAAACTTTGCTTTTAAGCCAATTATTTGTTATAATAATACAATTATGTTTTATATTGCATAATTATTACAACATTCATGTAACATGTTTGCTAAAAGTATTATTTATCGTTTATATTTCTCGTTGTTATTATCATGGAAAAATCTTAGCGCTTTATGACATTTAATAAATTTTTATTTTATTAGCTACGGATTAGTTATTTAGTTTTATTTATTTATTATACCAATTGAGCATGATGAGTTTTCGTCGTCATAAGTTATCTAATTTATTATAATTTGTATTTATGGAAATAAATATATTTTATGACCCATTTTTGATAAATAATATTTTATTTTTTTATTAACAAATCATTTTAATAATTTTTGTTTAATAATAAATTACATTAACAGTTAAACGTGTTACATTTAAAAGTTTTATTTAATAATATTTATGATGTTATCTAAAGTATCTATTATACAAGTTCTTAGCAAGTTAAAATTCTAGATATATTAAGTAAATTGAATATAATTTTAAATTAAATTTTACTATTGATCTCTATAATTTATTATGTTTAATAGTTTTTATTAGACAATTACATTTTTAATATAGTATTTACAAATTAAAATTTTTAAACTTGCTAATTAAAAAATAGCTATTAAAAGTACATTTGCTTTCTATGAATACATCAATTCGTTGCTAACTATTCGAGACATTAAACATACTTTTGATACATAAACACAAAACAAATTCTTCGGAAAATGCTTAACACAAAGCCATAGCTTATTCCGCAAAACTGTTGAATAAAACTCTTGTTAAGATAAAATAAACATGCAATTAGTATAATTAGGCATCAATGACTATTATTAATAAATCTAAACAAACAAAAAAATGCTGTTTACATAACTACAACAAAATTGCTAAATATTAAGAATATATCGAAAATATTTGCTTGAATTACAAAAAGATTATTCTGTTTAAAACTAAATTAATTATGGATTTGACTGTTCGCGTGGCCAGAGTTCGGGTGCGGCGATCGAGTGCGGGGACCTACACGTCGGGCACATACTGCTGGAGATCGACGGGCGGACGACGGCGAGCATGACGCACGACCAGGTGGCCCAGATGATCGCACACGCCTACTACAACACTCCGCACAAGGACTTCATCGAATTCCTCGTGCGGGAGAAGTCGCGCAATGAGTTCGATTTGCGCCGATCCTCGTTCATGCTACTCAACAACAGCTTCGAATGAGCATGCTGACGTTGTCAACCATAGAATCTATCTCCTTTTTTACGCTATACGAGCCGAGACGCGTTTTAATGGATTGGCTCATTTTGTACAGTATAAATATATAGAAATGAATAACAAATATCGACAAATTGTTTTTTCATAAATGATCATGATCAAAAACGTTTTACTACATATCAAATGTTATATTTGTGTAAATCAAACAAGATAATTGACCAAAAAAATTCGATATATATATTATGTTGTGAAACATAAAGATAAAGATTTGTTAATATATTGTATATTTTTTTCAACTTTCATAAAAAACTACTTAATATAATGCAAACAAAAACAAATTGATTCCTCGTTTTGATTTCGAAATGACAATCCCTTTACGACTGGAAACAAATATACTGTAAATTTCTAATAAGATTACATTTCTATTAAAAACAAATCATCGATTTAATAATTATACAGTACATATTTTGACGAGAAAGTGAACAACGATTCATATCATTTGCATATCAATGTTTATTTTTATTTATTTATTTATTTATGTTTCAATGTTGGCAAGAACATCTTTTTAATTGTAACACTCACTAAATTTCGTGTAAACCTGTAAAACAAAACGGCAAAAAAATTGTTGTTAACATTAACAAAACTCAACAAGTTTCATTTTGATTCATTTAAATGTGTTAATACAATTGTTACAGGAACATTTTTCTATTAATTCATTAACGATTATAATCCTTGATTGCAATATCTAATGAAAATAATTTGAACATAATACTTCTTCAATGTGATAATTATTGTTTTTACGATATAATTGGTTTAACTGTTAATTAGTTTATGTTTTTATAATTAATTAATTGATTGATTGATAGAAAAAAAATCAGTAATTGTGCCAAAAAAATAAAAATAAAATAATAAATTTATTATAATAAAGCAAAAACTCGATTAATTTATCTGCTAATTATTTAGCAAGACTATTTTACGTAAGAGTATAGATTATATTTACTAAAAATTATGCTGTAATGTTACAATGTCTATTACTTTTATTTCATAATTTATATAATTAAATTTGTTTTACAAAGTAATAATAATATAAATATAAACATAATAAATAATATAAGTATAAAATAATTATAATATGACATAATTACATCGTGAAAATTGAATAGTTTATTATTTTAATAAATAAATTAATATAATTATATAAAAGTAATTATAATAAATAACTTTGACCATAGAATTATAGAGTTTAAATTTTATAATGTAAGTTATAGAATGTAACTAGAATGAATTTAGCAAGTGTTATTATTTATATACTTGAACACAAATAGAGTTTCCATTGAATTTAATCTAATATGTGCAATTATCTCATGTGAGTTTAGCAAGCACGTATACCAATAACATTTTTCGCTGCGTTTGATAAGCAATTAGGTTTTTAGTATTTATATCAATTGCATAAAACAAATAATTTATTACTCGTCACTCAAATAGTTTTACGATTAGACGTTCGACTGTTTTGTTGAATGATTTAAACTTAATATCAAATGATTTCGCATTAAACCCCCTATTCGTGAGATATCTTTGTTCAACAAATTTTTAACCTATTATTTTATCTAGCTACTGTTGCAACGAATTCGAGCAAACACTTCGAACTGTCAATTATTATCGTAGAATTCAGACTTGTAAATTAGTAAACATTTTTGCATAATAAGTTCTCGGTACAATTGCATATAACAGTTTTATAAGAATATAAGCATAATTAATTTTTAAAAACAGAAATACATGATAATAAATTAATTAATGGATGTAAACAAGAGTGGTATTGCATTTCACACAGTTATAATTAAGAATTTATACAGTTTACATTAACCGAGCGTTACTGTACTACTGATATCAGGAAAGAGCGGAATATTTTCGTCAATTATTGAGTTTATTTTTTACTGATTAGAATAACTGCAGTCGAAATTGTTTCTTTGCACAAAAAATGTTTGCGATATTTCTCCGGCAACACTATCTGTGCAAAAAGTGAATGCTATTCTCTATTCTCATGAACAAAATTATTCATTGATTTCATATTCAAATAGTGTTTTGTTAATACCAAAGATCATTGAATACCCAGTAATTCAATAGACAGTCAAGTATTTGACGTTTTATTCGATTAGATATTAAACTTAAAAAAATTGTTTGAATGCTTCGACTTCTGAACAAAGAGTAAAAATAATTACTGTTTAGAAAAGTTACAAAATTAAACTTGTTAAAACGTATTAAATAAATAGAAAAATTTGTGTAACAGTTACAAAATTAAACTTGCTATAAAATATTAACTAATAAGAAAAATTGAGCATAAGTTATAAATTAAACTCATTGCAAAGTATTAATTAGAAAGATTAATTTGTGTAGAAGTTTTTTAAAAATTAACCAAGTTACAAAAGTATTAATTAAAACGGAAAATCTTGTGGATAAACATGTTTAAAACGAAAAAAATGGACGAATTCGGGGGACAGACGGGCAATGAGGAGCAGACGGAAGACGTGACGGTAACGGAGGAGAAGATCGTCGGCGAAGACGGCGTCGAACGGACGGTCATCAAGAAGACGACGACCCGGCGTATAGTGCAGACCAACAACGTGTCTCAGGGCGCCCGAGTCATCACCCGCTCCACCTTCACGAGCGACGGCCAGGAGTTGCCGCACGAGTTCAAGAAGTTCACTCTCGAGGGCGACGCGAAGAAGCCGATTGAGGACCGGAAGGCCCGCTCCGGCTCCACGTCCTCCTCGTCCTCGTCCGACGACGGCTTTGCGCAGAAGTTTAAGTCGTTTTTGAAGGGAAAGCCGAAGGAGAAGCACAAGAAGGAAGTCAAGCGCCAGAATTCGGCCATTGAGAACACGCCGGTGCCGGCGGCGGTCGCGCCCGCGGCGGCCAAACCTATTGCCGACCACAGCCTTCCGTCGACGCCGACCGATGACGACAAGGAGTTCGCCGAAGACTGTCTAAAATGGCATAATTACTATCGAGAAAAACATGGCGTTAAGCCGTTGAAGCTCTCGCAAAAAGTACCTTCCTACTTTCCAAATTGCTTATTGGCTAGTGTTTAATGTTTTACCATGAACATTTCTAGCTAAATGAGTACGCGAGGGAATGGGCGCTCGATATCGCGAAACGGGATCGTATGGAACACCGGCCGCACAACACCTACGGCGAGAATATTTTTATGAAGTGGTCGTCGAATCCCAAGTTTAATATTGCCGGTTAGAAAGTGGATTGCTTAAATTTTAGTGTGTTTAGTAATCAAGTGTTTGTACATGGCGCAAATTTAGGAAGAGATGCGGTGGACAACTGGTACGAAGAGATCAAAGACCACGTGTTTGGCAAAGAGCCCACTTCTCTCGCATCCGGTTTGTACTGTTTAAATAGCATTTGCATGTCATTAATTTACCTTGCATAAATTTGCTTGCCACTTGTTTACGTACAAATGTCAGTTAATTTAAATATTTACTATTAATTTGTAAATTACTAACAACTTGATTGACATTAGCATTTAATCTATTACATTATACAGTACTATATTTACAAATTCACAGTAGTTGTTTTTATTTCATAATTTAAAATATACATGCTTTATCTCGTGTGATAGTTAACCAGATTTAACCAGTTACATTTGTTTAATATTTTGACATTGCTTAATTTATTTGAATACCAGGCCACTTTACACAAGTGATTTGGAAGGCCAGTGAGGAGATGGGTGTCGCGAAGGCCCGGACGGCAAACGGGAAGATATACGTCGTCGCCAACTACAGCCCGGCCGGCAATATGCTTGGTGATTTCGCCGAGAATGTGCCCAAGCTGAAATAGTATAAAGTATTTATTCTATGCCAACATTAGTCATATAATGGCCAAATTATATTCAATATTAACATATCAACTCTTGATTAAACAGTTAACATGCTAGAAATAGTCAGATTTTTGTTTATTTATTTTACAAAATAATTGTGACTTGTTACACATGAGTATAAATTTAATCTAACTATTAGTGAAACTTATATTTTTAAGCTAAATAGTGATTTTAACTGTTTATAAAAACAATCTTGTTGAATGTGCCAAAAATTTATTTTCCTTTATGTTGATTAAATTAAAAACATTTAAATAGTTTTAAAAATACAAACTAGATCAAAATCTGTTGCTCCAATTTTAATTGTTTAATTTAGCTAGCTTAATAAAATGACTATTTTTTAATTAAACAAAATAAAAAAACATCAATAAAAATATGCAATTTATTTAAAGAAAACAAAGTAAATAAATACAATATAAATTAAACAATAAATAATCTAAGCTAGATATGTACTAGCTAATCCAAGTCCAATTTTATCTTCAGTAAATTTTTAGCATATTTTCGATCAAAACGAGTAGAAAGCACAGGGTTATTTTCGGTTATTTAGTCTTGCCGGGCCAGTAGTCGACAGTGGCCTCGCCATTGCACGAGGAATAGCACTTTCCCTGAATTATATAATTGGCGGAAACGGACTGCAACTGAGAGACGCCTTCGTGCGAATCGCACGTCCCGTTCGACACGACCATCAGGTTCTGCAGAAATATCGGCGATTCGTCGCATTCGCCGCCGACTATTGATCCCATGCGGATGAAGTGCTCCGAACCTAAACACATAACACAAATATAAATCTGAGCATATTTTTAGCAAGATTAATTTCGTTTGACCATTGGTGTCGAGCAGAGCGTAGAAGCCGTTCGAATTAAGCGGTATATATCGCCCCCTTTTCAAGCCGTAGACCATTTCGTCGCGTTTCCGCACCCGAAACGAGTTGCACTGACTCGGCTCCTGCTGGCCCTCTATGGAGCGCACGATTGTGTCGAAGTACGAGTCCGCGTCGCACGCGTACAGGCCCTTGCCCAGTACGCTCTGCGAGTTGGCCGGATTCTCATCTTTGAGCGAAACATTTGTACATTGTTAATTTCTATTTCGTTAAATTATTTAGGTCTTCGACATACACGACGGCTCGCGGTATCGATTCGATTGGCAGCCAATCGATGATAGAATTGATGCTAAAATTAATAGTTTGGAAAACATGTTTAACATTTTTGCAAAATTTAAGCTAGTTACAATCAAATCTTTTTTATTAAAATGCGATTGTTACTAATTTAGAGCATATGTGTACTTAAAATTAATTTTTTGATGAACTCATTTTCGGTGCCGATGTTTAGTGAAAAATATTTTGAACTCAATTTCGAATTTTTTATTATTAAAAATTTTACCAAGTTTATTTTTGCAAAAGTTAGTAGTTTTACGATTCTGCGCTTTAATCTTTTAACTAAAAATAACCATAACATCAGTTTTAATGGATTTTTTTTTTACTAAACTGCCTTGCTCAAATTATATTTAGAACTTTATTTGAAAATAGTTTGAAAATATTGCCATGTATTATATTTTAAACGGCTTTAAAAACGCCTATCATAATTAAAAATAGCGCGTTATTTAAAAATAAACATGGTAAACTATTTGCTATAGAAGTTCAAAGCATAACGCAACAAACTGTAAACAGGTATTTATCAATCTAAACTTTATTTAAGTATCATGATAATTTTGTCAGTATGGAAGCATAGCTATATGTAGTTCAAAAATTTAAATAAATGAATATTTATTAATATTTTCAAAATTATACAAGTTGCGAAAATGACTAAATGACGTATTATTTGGTTAAACTGTATATTTATATATTTTTATTTGTAAACTACGAAAACATTTCAAATCAATTCAAATCAAATCAATAATCAATTCTCAGCTAAAAGACTGCATTTAAATAGCGATCAAATGAGACGCGAATTCGGGTTTAATGTCGGAATGTGTCGGCATATGTGCGAAGCCCTCGGCCACCCGTACCGGTGCCGCCATTGCTGTCGATGATCTCCTTGTGCTCGAAGGCGGGGTTGACGTAGGCCGAGCCGTTGGCGCACCTGACGACCGGCACGTCATGGCTGGGCTCCCGTTTGCGGAAATATCTGGCGCTGCGGCGCAAGAGGTTGACCCGCGGTATGTGGAAGTACTTCCAGAACCAGGCGTTCTCTTCCTCTTCAGTCAGACTCAGTTCGGCGTCTCTTTCAGACGACTGGGTCGGGCGCCGGTGGACGACCCGATCGGCGAATCGATGCAATTGCGCGAAACCTATATATACGGCGAACCCAATGCCGATGAGCAGACCCGCGGCCACGTCCTCGACGTGACTCTCATGAGTCGTCACTTTACCGCAGATGACGATCAGCAGACATATGAGAGTCGAGGCGTTGAGCCAAAGCCGTATTATCCGTCCGGAGCGGAACGTGACGACACAGTTGACGTACAGCAGCATAAAGATCGCCGAATAGGCGCCGATTGCGGTGACCGACGACGGGAACGACATACGCGCGTTACGGATAACTGACGTCTCGTTATAGCAGAGCACGTGATCCTCGAACTCAATCGGATTGACCCAAATGTGTTTGTAGTCGATGTGCGACTCGTCGTTGAAGTCGACGCCCGTCTTCTCGAGCGACAGTCGGCGGCAGATCTCGCCGATCGTCGGACACACGTTGAGAAAGTATGGCCGCAATCGGCCGCTGATTAGCTTCAGTGTATCGCTCGATATGCTCGTGACTAACAGCCCGTACGCGAAACCACCTGAGAATGGAATAGTGGCATGCTTAAATTGGTAAGTGAGCGCTTCGACAAGTGTTGGCTTAAATTGGCTTCAGATCTAACCGACAAATCTGCAGACTCTGCGCACCGGCATATGGATCCGACACGTTATGCAACCGCTCTGAGCGGCGATCACTTTCCTCCGAGCGCTTCCGTCGCGGATCAGTACGCGGATCGTTTCGCACAGACAGATCTGCAAATCAACAAGTTCAAATTTGGCGATTATTTCGAATTACCAAAATATAAGGTATGTTTTAATTTACTATTTTATAAATTTAGCAACTATTATTTATATCGATATATTTAATATTGAAATAATAATTTATAAATTAGCAAAATGTATGTGTTAAAACTTTTAACAACATGTTAATAATTTAATTGTATGTTTTAAGTGTACTTTATTTTAAACCGAGTTCTGTGCTAAACATAAAATAATACAGTTATATTTCTTGCTAGCTAAGTGTGTTAACTATCGGTTTTTTTAATTATATTATTTTAATTAGTTTTTATTAATTAACTATTCATGTAAGGTATTTTTTAAGGACTACACAGTGATGTTTTATTCCTTTTTGATTGTCCTCTATTGAATATTTAAATAAGCATGCTTAACCCCGATTTTATGCACTTTTCAAAACTAAAGTCTAAAACTTTGAAAAAAGTGATAAAAAATTTTATTTAATTCCCAAATACAAAAAAGTGCACAGTTTGAAAATTTGTCATAATTTTCGAAAACTCTCTGACAAATTGGCAAGTTTCTTATTATCAAGCACAAATACACAGAGACAAGTGATAGAGTTACGGAAAACGTGATCTTTCATACATTCTATACAAATCAATCAACTGAGTCGCCAGAAAAAGGTATTGTAGGCTATTGTGCGCTTACACTGTATTTTCTAAAAATAAGACAATTTTTCGTGAAAATTTCACATGATAAAAAAGCCGGATTGAAATCGCAGACACAAGACGTGTCTAAAAGTACGGTTCGATTAAAAACCGGAAAATCTAATTCAAAAGTCGAGTAATTGTTTGGAAATTTATTTGTAGTCATAAAACCGTAATTAGAATTCAATACTTTTTTGCAATACTTTATTCAATACACTATTTGTGCGGTAATTGGCAGTCCGTTGTATTCGAGAGTTCAATTACATGATAATAATTCGCATTAAATAAGGATAACTAAAATTTAAACAAAAATTTTGCACTGAACTTATATGTCGAGTCATTTATTTATAGTTAAAATAAATTTTTTAAAAACTATTTTTCAGTTTTTCATTAAAACTTATTCCGAAAAACTCCCAAAAGAGTGGAATTGAATCCGAATTTTGAGCGAATATTTGAATTTATAAAATGCTTTTCTAACGACAAAACCTCTTAGTTTAACGAACTTTTTTAGATTTTAAAACCAAAATAAACATGAAACAAAATAAAATAAAATGATAAAATAATGAAAAAGCAAATTAAATGAAGATAAAACTTAATTGAATAGACAGTCGATTAGCATAAAACCCATATAACTCAACAAAAAAGAAACAAATTATTAAAAAACAATAAAAATAATTCCATTTATATAAGGGTTTCATTAAAACTAATGAATTTCTTATCTATTCATTGGCAAAAATAAGCTTGTTTAACATTTTCGGGAGAAAATAACTAAATTTCATATTAAAACACACAATACACCGCATAAATTAAGTAACCCGTTAACTTAAACATGAATTAAAAAACAAACAAGATAAAAAAACTCGTAGACAAACCATAAGCACCGGAACGGCGATCGTAACCGAGTAGAAGACCTCATTGCCGAAGTCAGCCATCGGTGGTTTGGTATTATCGCCGAATGAGGGCCGGAATGGGAACGAAATGCGCTTATCGTCGCAGAAGAAGCCGCGGACCAGAACGGCGAACGCGTCGGTGAAGCGGAGAAAGTAGGCCAGACTGGCCAGACATGCGAGTGATAGCGATTCCATGATAAAAATGGGCAGAATATTGGCCGAGACCTTCGTTTCGATCACCTGATTGCCGGGCACTTCACTCTTGAGCACCTCATTGGTGATGATCGAGCGCTCGTCGTTCGCGATTATGGCGTCGGACAGCGGAATGGCATCCATGGCCATCGAGTGCCGCATTAGCGTCGAGTTGGCCGCCGAGCGCAGCGACATCGGCGCCGCCGACGAGCGCAAAGAGTTAGCGCCCGATGGCGGCGACGGCAGATGAATAGGCGGACATGAGTGCCGGTTGTGGTGCTGGTGCTGGTGGTGCAGATACCTGGGCACTGAGCCGTGGGTGTGATTCTCGTTCGAATGCATTGGCGCTCTAATGCGAAATATAGTCAATACATGTGATGACGAGAAACAATGTTTTTCAAACAAAACTTTTTAAACTGTGTATTATTGGACTCCTTGGGTGAAACGCCCGAATACTGTGGTATATGTCCACAAAATTTAAACAAATTATTAGAAAACAAATAATACGTTAATTTGTTTTATAATTTTCGGCAAACAATTCGATGCAGTGTTAAGAGACGGAAGTTTCTGCCCGTCCACTGCCTCTCCAGTGCCTCCCAGTGCTCGCCGTCTATCCTCTCCCGCACTTACACACACATATGGATAGAGCGTATTCAACCTGATTGGCAAAACTACAACGAAACTTTTTTTCTGAGTTACAATGTAGTAATTTTTGGCGATTCACACACAACACAACACAACCACCACTTCGTGACAAATACTTAATAAGAGTTTCGTTGAAATGTTTTGTTCGCTTCTCGTCTCTCAACCGCCAGAGCTCTCGAGCTCTTGTACTCTATGCCCGCGCCGTCTGCACATATACCACCACCGCTTGCGTCGAAACAAATTGAGCTAAATATTAAAATTCATAAACACGACTGCACTGTGCCTTATATGTGTGTGCAGTGCAGTTCCCTTTTACACAGTATTGTATAATATGCAGTGCTGTTAGGACTTCGACGTTAACTTATACCGTATAAAATACTACATGCTTTAGCTCGAATCGCGATTGTAATTCAATACACTGTTTGTGGTATTTCACGAATCGAGTGTAGGTTTTGTTTCTTTGTGTTTGTAATTCAGTACGAATTAGCGGAGCAATTATTGTACATTGCTATTTTTGTGGCCACGACTTGACAACAAAATTCTTTAACAATTTGTTTGTCGAATACTTAACAGTTATTCGATGTCTTCAACACTGCATCCAATGCTCTATCAATTGACAAATATTTTTGTTTTTCGATATTTGTTTTCTTATTAGTCGAGAAATGTTTGGCTTAAAATTTTTATCATTTGCACAGTATATTTTTCGGCTAACGTCTGTCAACAGTCTCGAGAATTCTCATTCGCCGTTTTTCACACAGATCTTTTTGTGCGAATCTATTTAAAACCAATATTATATGTTTGTACGGAATAGAGGCATAACTTTTGTCTTTGGACTTCATTTCGATTCAAACAGTTATTTGTTTAGCTCTCGAAGTGTCGGAACTGGTATTGCCTTTTCAGGTCAAAAGTGTTGATTAGATGTCAGAAAGCGATATTGCCATGAATACAGTGTTGTATTAGCATACATTTTTAGGCATGCTTTATTCAGCCTCGCTTCAATTTGCGCTAATATTTCAGATTCCAAAATACACCTAATTTTTAGTTTTAATTTAGCATTCAATTAATTATGAGATCTATTTATGTTTTTTGTCACTTATGTAACTTGTGTAATTAAGCTTTATATCTAATGTTTACGAATATCAAAAGTTGCATGTTTAATAGTACTGTACATTAACAAAATAAGAAACACCAAAGTTAATTTGATTTAAGTATAATTATTTCCCAACAAATTAATGTCTAATGAGTCATAAACTTATTTTCAAATATGTTTTATTTTACCTAAAATTATGTCGAAAAGTGTAATTAAATCTCTTTGAGTACAGTATTTACCTTTACTTTAATATTAAGATTAGTTACATGCTAATTAAGATCAATTATTAAGACCCAGATGTTTGGGTGTCTGTTAACCCTGAAATAGCATTATAATCAAAATATTTTACATTTTTGACTCTAATTGTCTGAATTGGCTATTAATTAAAATTATACACTATAACAATAATACAGTATAACAAACAAATGATATATTTATATTTATTTCCAAAAATATATTTTAATTATAAAAATTATGCTATTAATATTTGGTTTATAATAGATGTTAAATATTAGAATTTTAAAATATAATAATTAAAATATTAAACAATTCTTAGTTAAACTTCAGCATCAAGGTAGAGATTAGTTATAATAATTGGTAAAATATTTGGGCCTCTGAACAAATGATTATTAAATTATACTTGTGTTTTATTGTACATGATAAAATATTATTTATAATTAATTAAATAATTTTCTAAAATTGAACTACTGTAGTTAATATTAAATGAATCAAATAAAATACAAAATATGCTTAATAACTAGATTATCAAAATCAAGGTTGATAAGTATGTACTACAGTAAAAATGCTAACTATTTATTGCAAATAATAAAAATTTATATGAATAGTTTAATTTCAGATAAAACTATACTAATTATTTCCGGGAAAACATCAATTAATACATGATAAAAATATCAAATTATTGCCAATACGAGCTGTCAATGAGTGAATTGGCATTGATTTACATATTATATAAATATCAACAATGATGTGCAACAAAACACTAATTAGGCAAGTTTAATTTGAGTCACTGGATTAGTGCAATTCAAGCGTTGCTAAGTTTATATCTCGTAATATACTGTTTAATTTTCACAATAAACAATGAGCTTGTTAATGGATTTTCGAGAGCGAGAGAGTGAAAAAGTTTGATAAAAATATATATAACTTACACTGTACAATATATTAATGTCATAAAAAATATTATCAATTCTTAACTTTTATTTCAATGCTATTCACTGTTCGCCATAACGTGTTTTCGTTATGATTTCGTTTATAAAGTTTGCTCTGATTTTCATTAATTAGTCGTTAATTGGATTTGTTTAGAAAATTTTGTGCAAAACTTTGAATTAAAAACGATTCTTAAAGTTATTTAAACTGTTTATAATGTTAAGTCATTGATGTCTTTGATTAACAAAAGATATTTGAATATCTAAATTCCGAATATTTAATGAGTTTGTTCAAGGATAAAATTAGTGTCAGACAAGAATTTAAATTAGTGCTGTTATAAGCTAATCAGTGTCGATAAAAACATAACATTTGTAACAAGTCTAAAACTTAATTTTCAATTGTGAAATGGACGAAGAAGGACATGATAATTTATTGGAAGATGTGGAAAATGTGGAAGAAGTTAAAATGCGGCCCAAGCTCAAAATCGACATTATGGATGGTTAGTTTAATTTTTGCACTATGCTAATTTATTCTCAAAATTCCATCTATTGGTTAAGTAGCGCCGAACCGAAAGAGTCGAAACAAAGTTTTTAGTTTCCGCAGACATAAGGAAAGTCTTGAGGGTATGGACGACAACAACAAAAACAAATAGATTTATAAACAAAACAAAAATTGAAATAAAAAGCAATTTTTTAAAAACTAAATCAAACGCCGATTAGAGACGAAAACGCCGACAGAATCGCTGATATCGTCGCTGAATAGGGGAATGCATTTACACAAAGTTCGAGGACTCGACAAGTTCTTCCAGCGAAAGTATCATGTTGATTTGGAGAATATGCGGTTATACTATACGCCTTCGCTCAAACCATACTTGTGCCGAGACGTGCCGTACAGTACGTGAGCAGGAATTTATTTCACCATACTAGTTATCAAATTAATTTAGCAAGGTTTATATTGATATATAAAGTTACAAAAAATATGTTCTGTATACTTTTAAAGTCGACCTGGGCGACCTGTCCGAAGTGCGAAAGGGCTGGGAGTCGGACCGGTTTAATGTGATCGAATCGCGCTTAGGGCGCAAACTGCACGCGTCGATTGGGCCGAAGAATCTGCCGGCGCTCGTAGAGGACAACTGCTTCTCATTGGTGTTCGACAACGGCACCCAAACCGAGGACTTGGTTGCGCCCGACTTCCACGTTCGCGATCTATGGGTGAAAGGACTCAGTTATCTAATTGCAACATGCAAGAATCAACAGCGCGAGGACGAGTACAAAAAGTAGGCTAAATTCAAAACGCTTTTACCCAGAGCCGTACTTATTGATTGTATCATGGCATAAATAGCTGGCTAAGAGATCAGTTCCGAAAAGCCGATAACAACAAGAGCGGCAATTTGAGCATAGATGAAATTTTGCGCTTGCTAAATCATATGAATATTTCGATGGATAAAAAGCACGCGAAGGCGCTCTTCTCCGTGAGTGTTTAGCACAAGACTTGCATTGGTTTGTTAATAACAAATTGAAATTAAGCAAGTTTGTTTTTTGTTTGGATTAGATGGCAATCAAACACAGATATAAACTAAACATGAGATCCGAGGAAACGCTAGATATGGACGGCTTTCTCCGGTTCTTCAAAATTATTAACTCGAGGCCCGAATTGGACACTATTTTCAAACAGTTTGTCGCAAATATTATTTGATTTCAATTTAATTACTAGCTAGATCAAAATTATACAAGAAAATTGAATTTGTTTTTAGGTATTCAGTCAACAACACCCGTATTATGGGGCCGGAAGAGCTCTTAAATTTTTTGAAAAATGAACAAAAGGTAAATAGAGTAACTAGCTATTAATAAAACTTAATTTATAATTTTTAACATGGTAATAACTCTGCCAAGTAGATGCTGAGGGTAACATTAGCTGATTGCGAGGCGTATATCAAGCGATATGAGCCGGAAGAAAGTCAAATACCTGGCTATTTATCACTCAAAGGTAAAACTGTCGGTTTTTGGTAACACTTTTTTAAATCAATTACTTGTTTACGAGAATAGGTTTCCGAAACCTATTCTTTTCAATCGATTTCGATATTTTCAATCGAAGTCATCGTATTATATGTCAAGAGATGTTTCATCCGCTTTCGCATTACTTCATCGCCTCTTCGCACAACACGTATGCAAATTAGTTTCATATTAAAATTTAGGCACAATGAAAGTAGAAAATACAATTTTTAACTTGACAAAACTGTATAGTTACTTAATGATGGGTCAGTTGACTGGGAACAGTTCGATCGAAGCCTATCGACTGGCGCTCAACAAAGGCTGTCGTTGTATAGAACGTAAGTTACGATTAGCTAAATGTATATTTAGAAAGTGCCAAGTTGTAATTTATTCGCACCGGTATATCAGTGGACGTTTGGGACGGCGAGGACGGGGAGCCGATCATCTACCACGGGCACACATTAACCACACAGATCCATTTGCGCGATGTGCTCAAGACTATACACAAGTACGCGTTCAGGCAATCGCAGTACCCGTTGATTCTGTCGATGGAGAACCACTGCAGTGTCGACCAGCAGGTCGTGATGGCGCAGCTCATGAACGAGATATTGGGCGGTAAGTACGCGCATTAGTCAAATTCACCCTGATGCTTGAATGCTATATTTTATTTGCAGAGTATTTGCAGACAACGCCTCTCGAAGACAACGAGAAGCACTGGCCGTCGCCCGAAGCGCTCGCCCGCAAGATAATCATCAAGGGCAAGAAGATACCCAAGATCAAAACGCACAAGAAGTCCAAAATGGCAGCCCTCGGCGCCGCTAACGACATACCCTTCATTGAGTCCGATATAGAAGAGTCGGACGAAGAGCCCGAAGACGAGGCGCCCGAAAATGGCGACACCGACGACGAGTTGAGTGACAGCGAAAAGTTGAAAGAAGACGATGAGCCGAAATCGCCGGTAGTTATCCGCCGAAGACATCAGTCCAGTCCGGAAAAGCGGTCCAAACAAACCGATAGTATGAAATCGAACGGCACTTTAGTATCGGTTCCCGAAGAGAGTCATAAAGCGCTCGGGAATAGCGCTTCGGATCCCTTTCCCAAACGAAGTGGACTGACAGAGGAATTGTCGGCTAAGGTATTGATTAAACAATATTTTCGCACTTATTCTCAAATAAATTAATTAAACATGCTATTTTCAGATGAAGTTAGCGAAAGAATTCTCGGATTTAGTGCACTATTGCCAAGCGCAAAAGTTCGTCTCATTCAAAAACAGTTTCAAGAAATGTTCGTGGTTAAATTTAGCCTTGTAAAATTACAACTTAATTAACAACTTGATTGTTTTTGCAATTGAAGGGAAATTCTACGAAATGGTGTCATTCGAAGAGACAAAGTCGGAGGGGTTTGGGAAGAGCAAGCATATCGGCAACGATTACGTGAAATTCAACAAGAAGCACTTGAGCCGCATCTACCCGCGCGGCACCCGAATCGACTCGAGTAACTACAACCCGATCACGCACTGGAATATGGGCGCCCAGTTGGTTGCCCTCAACTACCAGACGCACGACAAGGCGATGCTCTTCAACGACGCGCTCTTCGCGCTCAACGGCCGCTGCGGCTACGTTCTGAAGGCCGAGTACCTGCGCAAAGGGCACCAGTACGGCACGAGCGGCCGCAGTTCGGTCATCAACTCGCCCACCAATAAGCCGAAGGGCGTGAAAGTGACGATCATTTCGGGCCAACACATACCCAAACCGGGCAACACATTCGAGGGCGAGATCATCGACCCGTACGTCAAGGTCAAGGTCTACGGACATCCGGCCGATAAGTTCGAGTTCAACACTAAACCCGTTCGCAATAATGGTTCGCCTGATTTGGCTATTTTTAAAATAAGCATGTTTGTTTAAAATGTTTTCAATGAACCGATGGATAGGTTTTAACCCGATTTGGGACGAGTCGTGCGAATTCACGATCCGAATGCCCGAAATGGCGTTTATCTACTTCGCCGTCAAAGACCAGTCGACGACCGGCCGCAACGCACTGCTCGGCCAGTATATGCTCGCATTCCCGGCCATTATGGAAGGTATGCAACGATTTTCGAATCAATGCAAAAATTGCTATTTTATCGCTAAATGTTTGTCGAAATGTTTTGGACTGAGAGTAGAATTTGTTTTATGTTGTTTTATACCGTTTAATCGAAATTTGAATGCTTAACAAATTTATGAATGGGTGTTTAAGGGTACCGACACGTGCGACTGGTCGACCACCTGAATCAGCCGCTCATCCCGGCCAGCATTTTCGTACGCATCTCATTCGCCGACGTTTGCGACTACTGGTCTCCCGACTGAACACACGTTTTATAGTATTAGCGCTTAAAGTATCATGCTAGTACTGTATTCCTAATATATAATTTTATCATTTAATCGAGTTAAACAAAACAATTTGTTTGCATTCGAATGCACAAACAATTAGATGCATAGCTTAAACCAAATTTACTAGATTTATCAAGTGCAAATTCTCAATATGACAATGTGTACAATTTTTTCAATTAAATGATTTATTCATCAAGCTAATTTTTATCAAGCAACTCATTGAACTTAATTTCAATACTAGAACTATATTTTTAACTGCAATTTATACTGTGTATACGATTTGCACAATTCAATTGCAATACACATAATGGTCTTTTGGCTCCTTATTTCGCTTACTTATAAACTTGATGAAATATAAATATAAGTTTTAAACTTGTTTTTACGAATCAACTTATACCGTATAATAGATAGAGTGTTGGGCAAGGAGCAACATGGCCCGGGTTCAAATCTAGACAGCTTTTTTCATTTTTGTTATGGCAAATTTTCTAATAATCTATTTATAAATAGCGTGAAAAAAATGAAAAATAGCAAAAATTCTCGTCTCTAGTCTCGATCTCCCGGCGCATAGATCTGTTCTAAATGAATGGGCGCCTCAATCCGCTCGCCCACTCTCTTCTAACTACATCACTAACTCTACACTTCTGCTTGTGAGAACTTCTGGACTTGCTACAAATTTCGATAGCATTCCTATGTTTTATATCTACAGCATTAAATTATTACCCGGTACAAACTTATTTATGCAAGTTTAAATTATCCACATACTAAAATAATTGTTTCAATGCTAATTTTATACCAATTTAAATCAGGTTTTATATCATTCAAAATATAATCAGTAATGTTTTGTTTCGCATAACATAGTTAACAAATTTAATTTAGTTGGAAATTTCGGTGAAATATACACATGTTTATTAGGTTTTGCATCAAAAATATTAACGAATTGTAATATAATTAGGATTTTGTTGAATCGAAAACTACTTTTTGGAGAAAAACGAACTAATCGTCAATTGTCTGCCTTTTTGCGATGAATTGGTTTTCGCATTCGTTTGACTGCTTTCCTGACTCGCCTTCGACTTCGACTTCTTGTCCGCACTTTTCGGCTCAGCTTTCGCTTCGGTCTTCGCTTTCGACTTGCGTTCAGTCGGCGCCTCCTTTTTGGACGGACTCTTCGCCTCTTTTTTGGTCGACTTTTTCGGCTCAGCTTTGGCCGACTTTTTCGGCGAACTCTTGTGTCCATTCGTTTGTTCGGATTTCGATTTAGTCTTCACTTCTTTTTTCGGCGATATGTCGATAAAGTCGATAACTATCGGCTCTTTCTTCGGTGTCTTTCGGGGAGACGTTCGGCGACCGTTCGACTCGACACTTGGCTCAGACTTAACCACTTTCTTCGGCGTCTCCTTCTTAGGCGTCTCTCTCTTTGGCAGCTCTTTCTTCGGCGTAACTCTAGGTTTCGGTTCGGGTTTCGACTCCTTTTTCGGTTCGGGTTTCGACTCTTTCTTCGATTCCTTTTTCGGCTCTTTTTTCGGTTTCTTTTTGTCCGTCTCTTCCGAGTCTTTATCGGCTTTTTTCGATTTACTCGCTTTAGGTTTCGGCTCCTTATCGGTCGCCTTCTTCGCGGTCTTCTTCTTGGCCTTAATCATAGCGTCGGCCGCAATGTCGTCGACGTCCTCCTCGTTGTTGTCATCGGCGGCCGTCTCGTCATTGATGGGCTCTCCGTCTTCGCCCAACTCATCCAAATCCGTGGCCGCCTTTCCTTTGCGGCCTTTCGTAACGGTTCCCAAACTGTATGGCAAACAGAAGCCGTCCTTATTGTAGGCGCGAGTGAGCGCGGCCTTCGTCTTCGAGTCCACGCGAGTCATCGGATCCTTTTGATTGTTCCAAAGCGTCAGTTCTGTAATCGATTCGATGTCTTCGCGCCGAAGATTGTAGTGTTTGAGGACTTCGATGGCCTGCGGCACACCTCCCGTCCCGTTCTGGACGAGCGGTTCGACGATCGCGTCCCTCAACGGCTCCAAATAGTCGAGATTGAGGGCAGTCTTACTGCCGCTGACGCACAGATTCATATGCATTTTGAGCTCCTGTAGCAAACGGTTCCGTTTGTTCGTCGTCGACAGCTTCCCCATAAACGACGGGAACTGTATCTGCGCTCCCAAATGGCCGTTCATGTAGGCGCCGGGCATTACGCTCGCGAACGCGGCCTGGAGTGGCAGTAGACTCCAGTTGTTGGTCGTTCGGATCCGCTTCTCAATCAGGTCTCCGAACGCCATCGCATCCATCGCTTTCGACGCGAGTCTCAACTTCTGGACTTCAGTTCTGAAATCAATTCAAAACATAATTATTTAAATCGATTTTATAACTAATTTAATATAAATTCGATTTTCAGTCAAAAGTAACGCTAATATTATTCAAATTAAAAAACAATTTTGACGTTAAATGCAAAATAGGGTTAAATAGAGTGCAAAAGCCGGTCCTACTTGGCTCGGGAGGGCTTGACGTGACAGTAGTTCTCGAAGTTGAATAACGGCATAATCGAGTAGTCGGTGAAGAATAGATCCGATTTGTCGGCGAAACTCATTTTCGAATATTCCTCTCCAGAGGTAAACACTTTGCGCACCGCTTCGAACGGACCCTAAAGAGTCGAAACGAGACAATAATCTTCAGATTTGGTCTGAATTTCAATGAAAACCAAAACTTAAACACAAATACCAGTCGAATGTCTTTAATGGACTGCTCGGACATAAGATTCTTCACTTGTCTGTTGCCGGTGCCCAACACCGACAGATTGTGCAGCACTTGGCGAATGTCCTGATTCGAGGAGACGATCAACTCGTGCAAGACGTTCGGCGCCAACTGAATGCCCTCTTTGTAGGCGATCGACATCATCGGCCCCTTTATCTGCTCGACTCTGGGCTTAAAAAAGCGCAAATCGAAGCAATAGCCGACGAGTGACCGCATCTTCGGGTGCGAGCGGTCGTTGCAGATGCAAATGAGCGGCACTTTCGTCGTCTTAATCAATTGGATTAGCTCTGCAACGCCTCCGCGGTCTTCGTTGCCGGACATGCCGTCGACCTCATCCATGACGAGCACGTGTTTGACGGACAGGCCTTTGGTGGCCGAGCCGTTGAAGTAGTTGGTGAGCGTCGTGTTGTGCAGCAACTCCTTCACCACGACATCCAAACTCTTCTTATTCCGCGCGTCGGAGGCGTTCAGTTCCGTGAAGTCGAAGCCGAGCTCTTTGCAGACCAACTGCGCGGACGTCGTTTTGCCGACACCGGGCGGACCGCTCAGCAGCGCCGCCCGATAGCCGGCGCCGTCGTCCGACCCGCCGCCGAACTTACCGAACGCCGGCTTTTTGTCCCGATTTCGGTACCAATTCGATAGCCATTTGAGTAGTTTATTGACACAACTCTTGTCGCCCTGTTGTCCGATCACCTGTTTGGTGGTCAGCGGCCGGTACTTCTCCACCCAGAGGGTCGACTCCACAGTCGACGGGCCGTTGGCCGCCGTTTTGCTCTTCTTGGCCGCCGAGTCGTCCGATTCGGTTGTCTTTCGCTTTCGATTCAATTCAACGTCTTTTGAATTCATTGTTTTGTTTATTTTGAGCACAAATTGCGG
Source organism: Metabelba pulverosa (assembly GCA_034697605.1). NCBI lineage: Eukaryota > Metazoa > Arthropoda > Arachnida > Sarcoptiformes > Damaeidae > Metabelba > Metabelba pulverosa. Next base: position 21,316 of record JAQIXC010000072.1, read on the forward strand.
ACAAATATAACGTAAAAATTAATCACAAAATACACTGTATATTGACGATCGATATAAGCATTCAATTCCTGTTTTCCTTAATTTAATATATGTTTTAAAAATATAATCCGATTTAAAAGCAAACGATTAAATCGATTTCGAAAATGCAATTAAATGTTTGATTAGATAATTGACGCAAACATTGCGTTAATATTGTTGTAAATAATAAACAAATGTTTTGTAACTTTGGTTTTGCATTGAATTCAAAAACCGTAAACACAATAAGCGCTCAGTTTTTTGGCGCTTCTCCTCTTCGCTCACCCTTTTGGGCCACTATTCGGCCTAATTTCGAGTCCGATTCGAATAAGACGTTACATCGAATCCAAACGCTGGTGTCGTTCATAAGCGCTCGGATATAGACTTTACGCGTTACAGACATATTTACTAATAGATTAACAAAACTTTAGCGAAATAACAAAATAATTATCTAATTAATAGTAATTAATCGATTTGAGTATTAATTTAAAATGAATTAAGTTTTAAATAGAAATAGAAATTAATTAACAATAACACAGAATAGAAGTTAATGTACGGAACGGACGGCTGGGATAGGAAAAGGGGGCGAATGCGTGGGTTTATAGCGCACGACGTATGCGAACGTCTGTGGCTTCGCTGCGCGTAAAGCGCACTCTATATGTCGTTATCGCGACTACAGTCTCACTCGTCGTTGTCGTTGTGTTTTGTTTTCGTATTGACTCCTCGACTGGCATTCGGATCGCATGACAACAACGCAATTGTCAACAAAAATAGTGTATATTTTGCGACCATTTTTCCCGACAATCACTCGAAAGCGAAAACAAAAAACGCGTTTTCGACTCAATTCGCATCCAATCATCACTTCGCGAGAGCACAGGGATCTCATCCGCGCACAAGACCTCAAACCCATTTCGTGCACTAAAACACGACTCACTCATAGACAAGATGTGGCAACCAAACAAAGGTTCGCCTCTTTTACTCTACCACTTGTACCATGCTCAAATTTACACCTTTCGCTCACATTTCGGTCGAAATAGCAATACATTTCGCATTTTTACCCAAATTACCGAAAAATCTATATTTTCGCCAAATATTGGACATAATTCGCGAAAATATATTTCGGTTTTCATTATTGTTTTCCAATACTAACTGTCAATCCCTGACTGTATGCCTGACTGTCACTGACTGTCGCACTCTCTGCCAAACCCGTAGCCAACCCGTCGAAGGCGTATCCACCGCTCTATGAGCAGACGCCGGGCCTCACGAGCCAACAGCAGCAGCAGCAGCAGGCGCTGCAGCAGCAGTTCCAACAGCACTACCAGTCGCAGATGGCGCAGATGAGTCAGCAGCAGCTGAGCGCCGGCATGGCGCAGGGCCTCGGGCCGCCGCCGCCCTACTCGGCCTACTCGGAGCCGCCGCAGCAGCAGATGAAGTACATGCCGCAGATGGCGTACCAGAACCAGTATATGGCGAACCCGTCGCATGTGCCGCCACACCAGCAGCAGTCCGCGCATCAGCCGCACAGTTATCCGAACCCCTATTCGACGAATCCATATCAAAATCCAGGTCTCTATCAATACAATCCGTACCCGAATCTGGCGCCCAATAGCACTCTCGTGATGCCGCACGCGTTCGACGCCGGCGCCCGATTCGATGGCCAGAACCGCGCAGGAGTTCCCGTGAGTACTCCCCTTCCCATCCATTCTTTGCGTTTCTCCAGTTTTGAATGCATTCCTCGACACCATTGACTGACTATTGGTTCCGAAGTTTGCGTTTATTTCGCGTTTGAATCGAAAATAAATTATTTTATTAATTGTTTGAATCAAATGCGAGAGAAATGTCTTATTTATAGACTATTTACGTGTTTTTAATGAATAGTTTTGTTGCGAATACTAACCGATTGTCTCTTTTGGCTCCGTATGTGCGCCGACAGCCGCCACCGCCGGGTGTGGCGCCAAACGCGGCCCAAATCGCGGCAATGCAGGGCCAGAACGTGGTGTTAGGCCAGAAGAAGGGCTCATTCCTCGAGGGCGGCAGCAGCGGCGGCTACACCTTCTGGTAGACACAGCGACACACATACATACACACCCGTCGACACCGATCCGTGTTATCCAAACCATTTATTTCGAGTGAATTCTGAGATCCAAATAGTTTTTAAACTGAAAAATACGATTCGTTTGCGTTTTTACCGATTCATTGGCCGCGCGTTTCCGACGCCGAACTCAATTCAATACAATTCTTATTATTATGCAAAACACGTTTCGCGCGTCTCTTCTCAACGCCCGGCCCTCTACTCGGCCCGACATTGTGTTCCGATATTTATAAATTGATTACTACGTCCCATAAGTACTGTACGAATTCACTTCGAAATATTTGATCATTTTTTCTAAATCTATTAATTATTTAAGTATTTATCCAATTATTTTGTTTTTGAGTATAAAATCGACATTTTTTCCGCTGTTTTTTAGTCCAATTTTTTTCACTCCCGACGTCTCAATCAGACGACCGATTGATTTCGCGATTTATTATTAATTATTTAATTTTGTATTTAATTTAATTATTATTTAATTATTTAATATAAAGATTTGGATTAATTAAAAGCAGTTTCTCCTCAGTTCTCGATATTGTAAATCAGAATCAAAACCGACGTTTGATTACAATTTTTTCGTTTGTTTTTCGTTTCGATTAATTAGTATTAAATCAAATTTTTTTATCGTATTTCTCGTAATCTGTAAATTGAATTCTCGTATCAATAAAATTGGTATTAATATTAGAATTCAATGTTTAATATGAGATAAAAACCATTTTTTTGTTTTCGATTTTGTTATTTTGGTTTTTTGCGTCGATTTTTAAATATAATTTGTAATTCGAAACCAGAAAACGAGTCGTTTTTAATGCAGAAATCAAGAGTCGATTAATGATAAAAATAAAATAAAATATTTGAAAAAAAAACAAAACTTATTTGTAATTCTTATTTGGAAAACAAACTGTTTATTCATTAGATTTTATTGCAAAACAAGTTAATGCGCGGAAAAAATCGCCTAAATTTCTTCAATGGCTTTTTGATCGCAATTTTATAATTTATATTAATATTTAACATTAAATTACAACAGAAAACAAACGGGTTTTTGCGCTTACGGTAAGTTCTTAATTAAAAACTTAATATATTTGGCAATTAATTGAGTTTTCAAATCAATAATTAGTGAAAACAATATTTGCATTCAATTTCGCAGTCAATTGCATCGATTGGTTTGATTTTTAAGTCATTATATAAAGCTTTTTCGATAGCGTTGTTAAATTTCATGAAATTTATTCGCGGCTCAAATATCCACAAATATACCGATAGTATTATTTATCATTTAATTGTTCAAAATCATGCATAATAGTTATGAATTAATTGGTACTTAGCTATTTTTCAGTATAACCATTGATAGAATTCGTAATAATTAAAGCTAATTGATCAAAACTAACAAGTAAAAATTCGTATCAATTTTACCTATGATCGAATCGAATAACTAGTTTCTAGGTTAAATTTCATGAAATTTATTCATCGAAGTAAAACTTCCACTGAAATCATCATGCAAAATTCCAGTGAAAGTTTCACATTCTTTACCTATATTACAACGCTACTTTCTTATATTAAATGAGTTATATTAAGTAAATTCTAAAATTAGAGCTAAAAAAGACTAAACAAAAAAATTTACAACAAATTTAAGTAAAATATAAAACTTTATACAAATATAAAAGTTATGTTTGGAATTCGAAAAACTAAAAACAGTGTAAATTTGGTTCAGTCTTATGGGGGAAAGGGAGGGAATGGTAGGTCGAAACGCATGCATCGAAACTGAGAAGTAGAGTATATTTGGCCTCAAATGCGGAGAAAAACTATTCACAAAAAATAATTTAATTATCGCTTAAAATATAAAACAATTCGATGAATGTCTGACTAAACGGAAAGAAATTATGAAAATATGGATTCGATTTTCGAATGAGAAATATATAAATAAATTAGATTTTTGTACAAAAACTGAGTAAATATTTACAAAAACTTATATAAAAGGCTTTTCCGAATCGAAAACTTCATCAAAGAGTCCGAAAAACTCTAAAAACATCTTTAGTTTCAAAAAAAAAAAAACTTATATTAAAAGCCAACGAATCGATCGGCAAAACAGACGAATCGATTCGAAAGCAAAGAATTTTGAAAAATATCATCAAAACTGTCGGCGAAACTCGAATCTCAAACCCGAAACTCGAATTCGGCACTAATTTTTCGGCTATTTTTGAGTCGAATAATAATCGAATAAATATATCAAAGATAACGAGCGTCTGAGCCGAGAGCGGGCTATCAGTGCGTGTCGACGACGTGCACCTGTACCTGAGCCAACACATTGTTAGGCACTTCGAGTATGGTTTGCGGCAACGGCTTCGCGCCCTTCACGAGGGTCTGGCCGACGATCGACGGCGACGACGCGCGCGACGAGTTGGTCGCCGCGTCCGAGTGGCCGCTCGTATTCACGAGTCGAATCTTATCCCTTCCGACTAGTAGTGGCTCGTGATATGTCGGGCCGTTTAGCTCCGAGTCCTCGTGCGGCGTCATTGTTGAGTAGCCGTGGTCTGAGTCGCCGCCCGGCCTCCTATCGGTGCGCAAAAACCAATACATTTAGTTAATTCAATTCGTGAACATTCTTTAGAAATAGTCTGATCGCCGCTACTGACCTGTAGGCCGGGTTTATACGATAGGGTGAGATTTGCGCGGCGTTCTCGAAGCTGACCAGCACGACCGCGTTGCTCGGCGCCAGCGCCGGCGTAATCATCTCCTCTGCCGGCTCTATGTCGTCGTATTCGTTGTCGAAATGGTTGAGAACGTTGTTATCGGCGATGGATGTGATGTAATGCGGATTCAAACGGGTCGAGTGGTAGCGATAGCAGTAGACGGAAAGCGCCAGAATGATGAAGCAGATCATTATACCGCCGGCGACCGGACCCACCGGTGCGTTCGCCATCGGCGTGTAGTCGTCCTGCTGTGACCACATGTCGGTGATCTCGTCGGCGTACGGCGTCTTCGCGCCGAGAATACCGCCGAAGCAGCGGCTCTGGTAGTTGCAGTAGGGGTTCTTGAGCGGCGTTTCGCCGTTTCGGTCCAATTGACACCATTCGCAGCCGAGAAGACCCAGACATTCGTTTTCGGACTTCTTATTGAAACAACTCATTTCGAAACAGCTCTGAATCGAGTCCATCATCAGTCGGGTGACCGGCGCCGGCTTCAGCAGTTCGGCGAATGGCGGACAACTCGGGTTGTCGTCCTCTTCGTCGAACAGGCGGCCGGAGCACAGGTTCATCTCGAGCGGGCACTCACACGGGCACTCGCAGTCGGTCTGTTCCATGCGGTGACAGTTCAGACACAACCGATCGGTCTATTCGTTGCGGGAATTGGAGATAAAAATTAGAAACAATTCCGAACCAAATGAGGGTTAGGGGTATCTGATGGTCATACCATAGAACAGGGACAGAAGGCGGTGACGGCATCGCACGTATGGTTGACGACACCGATGAAGACGTTAGTGCCGGCGACGGCCGTGATTTGGTACTTCGCGCAGTGGTCGCCGTGAATCAGATTAGTCAACTGACCCGTTAAGCTCGTATTGAACTGCAATTCAAAAACAAAGATTAGTGAAAGTCTAAGACTCGGGAATTGGACGACTGGTTCGGGCGTCGGAATCGGTGCTCACGTTATAGAAGCGCTGAATCGTTCGATCGCCGAAACTATTGCAAACATTCTTCTCAACGAAGTATTTATGATTCAGGAGATCGTTGGCCACCAGCGGCTCCTTATGCGTGATGTGCTGCTGCTCAATGGGCGCCAGACGCACCGGCTCGACGAGCGACGGGTGTGCGATGAGGTAACCCCTGTCGTCCATTATGAAACAGGCGATCTGGTCGGCGCCGCAAACCGCACCGATATGTGTCTGAAGGAACTTATGGAAGTAGCCTAACGTGAAGTCCATCGCCATTACGGCGACGATCTGGTCGTTGAGCGAGTGTAGGGCCGCTGGCTTCGGCTCGAGGATCGTGTGGCTGAGCGTCACAATATAGCCGGCGCCGCCCACATCGAGATAAGGCGCCGTAAAGATTATCTTGCCCGGATTCTTCACCGCTTTCAGATACCATTCCCGTCGGGTCGGGTCGAACGACTTGTCCATCAGAGCGCCCGGGTATAGGAGAAAGACGCCGTTGGCAGTGGCGATGTACTTCCGAACGATGAATTTGGACATTTCGCTCGACTCGAGCTGCGACTTCCAGTGCGGGATCACTCGCGTCACGGCGTGGACGTCACCCCTAACTGTGTTCTGTAGTCGAGCAGACATTCGAGAAATGGGTTTAGAAATCGGAAAAAGTATCGCAAAAACCAATTCTCACTTTCAGTCCCGGATTGGCAATCAGTTTGGTATTGTCGTTGAGATAAGCCATATATCGCTGTACCATAAGTGTCGTCTCCTCCTGTCTGTCGGTATAATACGGCGCCAGAAATGCCTTCGATGATAGGAATAGAGTCGCCGTTTCTGCACCGAAAGCAAAACAAAACTATTTTTAGCAAAAACTAATTCAAACACTAATAACTCGAATGCAATACCAATTGTCGCCAATTGCTTGAGATGTCGGCAAAGACGCGGAGGACTCGAACTCAGGTCGAGTCGATGATAGGCAAAGTGCGCGTCGCCGGCGAGTGGAGAGCTAATGGTCTGCCGTTTATAGTTGTCGTCGTAGGAGGCGATGACGACGATATAGGGCGACGACGCGACTCGACGCCAATAGTAGGTTAAATGCGTTTTGGTCTTGTGCTGGACGTGCAGTGTATGCACGCCGTTATGATTGGTGAGGATGAGCTGCTTGAGCGCGTCGAAGCCGGGCTCCTGCTCCATGTGCTGGATCTCGGTGAACATGAGCTGCTCGTGCGACTGATGCGAGGGCCGGCTGAACGACGGGTGATGAATGGCGATGCCGTGGCTGTGCTCGACGACGAATGCGTACGAGTTCTGCGAGAAGTCGTAGTCGATTACGTCTTCAGCCAAATCCGACAGCGATATGTCGAGGCCGACCACTCCGATCAGTTGGCCCCTATGTATCACCGATTTGCTCACTGATATGTGTACGTCTGGCGCGGAAAGGAATAATACATTTCGAATTAGATGAGACAATTGGCGCGAAGAGCCGAACAATTGGTCTTAAGAGCCGATGCGTTCCGTCAGTCAAATCAATGCGATTTCATTGCCATTCATATTACGGTTCAATGTCTCATCATATCAACGCAAACGGCTCTTAACCCAAAATCAACGCTCTGTTCGACAAAACCTACCTTTGCTGACGACATCCCAATAGGGCAGCGATATGTGAACTGATGAGTGCGTGGGTCGGGTCAGCACCGAATAGATGCCGCTTAGGGTGAAGCTGAGCTGTTCGGTGGAGTTGACGGCGACCATAATTCCCGGCTATATATCACAAACAAGACATTCGACAAATCAATACAAAGTCGAGACAACATATCGGGCGCTACTGACCCGCACTTTGGCCGCGTCGGGCGACTCGACGTTGAATTTGGGGAAATTCATTTCGGCGATCTCGCGGAGGAACGTCTTCTCGTACATCACGGGCTTCGTCTCGTCGATCAGTGCGTATGAGTTGATTACAAACGAATAGCTGTTTCGGTCGATCTCTTTCGCAATCAATTCCATTACGACCTTCGCGTCGGTCAGCGACGACAGCAGACCGCGGCTTATGTACACAATCAGCGCTTCCGACGGCTTTTGGTGCGAATCTGGTCATCAAATCGGGAAAATGACACTTAAAACCAAAACTTAAGAACTTTTCAATTAGAATCCAAACCATTATTCTCTCGGAATGTGTTGTTAATCATCTCAAAGGCACGGCTCAGGCCGAGCGAGTGGTTCGTCGGCTCATTGGTGCGCTGGAGGCCGTCGATAAACCTCTGGAAGTGGTATTTGGTCTCGTAGTTGGCGTTCGCCATCTGCCGCGTGAGACACGAGTCGCTGTTCGGATAGTTGGCTTCACTCGCGAGCGATATTAACCCGATTTTGTCGTTGTGTGACAGCGAGTGGAGAATGTACTTCGCGATCGCCTTCGCGATGGCCAACTGCGTCGGCGTCAGCGCCGAACCCCTGTCGATGAGCAGCACGACGTGCTTGTGCTGCGGCAGGACAGTCGCCAAATAGATCTCGCGGTGTCTGTGCGCCGACTCGTCGTTCAGTGCATCGAATTGCGTTCGACCCGCTGTCGGACAACAAAAGTTTCGCTCAATTTATGATAAAACATAACCAAACTTTTGATTTAACATTCAATTAACAATTAACACATGTTTTTAGCCCTACGCTCATACCGGCCCTATAGTGGCGATTAGATTACATGATATTTTATAGTTTAATACACTGTTTAAATAAAAACTTAAACTAAAATTTAAACCTATTTCTCAAATATACGTAAGACTCGACTCTTCAGTAAACAGTAATCGAAATAAAATCATATTTACGCTGAAAATCGGTTCCGTCGGCGTTCACGTGGCACGTGTTGGGGAACGGCATGTAGGCCGGGTACTCGGTGTGTACGCCCCAGACGGACATGAAGTACTGCCACTTCACATTGGGCGAGGCGTCCAGATTCGAGCGGAACTGTTCGGTGAGGTTAATGCCCGGGGAGAAGGAGCCGTCGGTGAGTACGTCGGGCGCGATGTCACACGACGTCGCTTTCGTGATCTGCGTATTGAAGTGCGCGTCGAACTGCATGACCGCCGACAGGCGTGGGTCGCAACAGGTCCGGAGCGACGAGATCTCGCCGGTGCGCAGGTGGGTCTGGAAGAGCTGTTCGACGCGTTCGGCGCTCGCCGTCAACACCGTCGACAAGTCGTCCAATTTCTTCTTCATCTGCAATACAAAAGGTTTATATCAAACAGATGTCGAGGAATACATCCAAAGAGGAGATCAAGTGATCGATTGATCCATACCTTAGCCGTAATGCCTTCGAGAATGTCCTCGAACTCGAGGTTATGGTTAGCGATATTGAGTGTGTCGTAGATGTGCTGGACGTGAGTGACGGCCAACTCGTCCGTCACGATCGCGCGCAGCCAATGCGTCATCTGTTTGGCGATCGACTCCAAGCGCGACCACTGCTGGCCTTCGCCCGCCGGCGACGACACGTCCGCTGCGGTCGCGTCGATCGCATTCGAGTCGATCTCGTTGTACAAGACGTCGTTGTATTTGTCGCTGTCGTCGCTGACGCCGAAACCCGTAACCAATTGAGTGAAGAGCAGAACCGATAGGCAGATGGAGAGCAACCGAAGCGGTCGACGCGTTGTTGACATCATTTCTCGCTTTCGATTCAACGGATTATTGGATGAAAACAATTAAAAACTTTGCAATCAATTCGTTTCACTCGCATTCAAGTCATGCTTTCGTCGCGTTCTTCGCATATTGTCTTCGTTTGGCACGTCTTTTGTCTTTGGAAGTGTTGAACCGAAAGCGTCGATTCGGAGCTTTGATTCGGATTTTTATGGATTTATTGTTTTTCGACGTTTCGATGCATTCGTATTGCAATTCGCCGTTCAATACAAAGAGTCATTAACTCAATCAGAGAGTACAACAATAAATGGCTGAACCGATGACACTGCAGGCGACGCTCGTTGCCAACACAATGCACTGCCACCTCATCTAAATCACTGATTAAACCGTAACTTTAATAAAAATTATTAGATTATTAAACCTGATAATATTTGCTGGTAATAAATTAAAAATTTTACACGGTTCATTTAAGAATGTAATTGTGTTAAGGTAACGAGCGTATACTGTATCGGTTTATTAGCTTTAGTATAGCTTTCTATTGGCTATGTTTACAATTGTAGGGCAGATGCCAAGGGTGTGCGAGCAACATGCACAGTTTATTCAGTGCACTGTTTAATTTATTTAGCTAAAATTTAGTTTTATTTTCTAATAAATTAATGCTTCTTGCTTAAACGCAATTTGAACAGATTATGGCTACACCCGAGCGTTCGGTTAGGGCCGACATGCCTATTAGGCGACCTACCTGGCCACCCACCCCGCGGTGCGCTCCGAGCACAGAGAGGAGAGCCATAAAACGTGAGAAATAGTTTTCACACTAAATGCAAAACTTCTTAAACAGTGTAAAAACAGGCACTCGATTCGCGTCTCTCGCCGCACACAATCGCATCTGTGTTTTATAACTGGTTTTTTCGCAGCTTTCGCACTGCCTTTTACATTACATTACATTACACAGTTTATTTTTTCCTCTTTCAAGATATTCTCTCTTTTCACTTCACATCTCAGGCGTCGAGAAGTTGGGCTTTCATTCCCATAACAGCGACGAGAATAGAAAAAAGTACCGAAACTTATAATCAGTTTTTCGCACTTAATATACTGTGTATTATATAATAGTAAAGAAATATAACTTTTTTTTTCGTTAGCTTTTCGTACGACTGATAGCGAGAGTGAAAGCCACTAAACATTTTTTGCACAATATATACGAAATGAAATTGCATAAGTAGCTTTCCAAACCATCGCGTATTTGTACATGGTAGATGTAGTGCGAAGAAAATTGAATACTAATGTGTGAAACAAATTTCTGCAGATATGAGAAAATTTTTTCGTTTGATTTGAAATAATATTAAATAAAAATTATATTTTATTGTGAGATAAGAGACAATACGTTAGATAAGAAGAATTCGAGTTTTTGTTTTAATTTAAGCACTCTAGTTTTAGTATCCGGTTTTAATCACTTTGCTAATGATCGCGTAGGCCCGGCTCCAGGCGGTCTCGAGCTGTTGGTCGAAGTCGGCGCCGAGGGTCGAGCGCAAGAGGTCGACGAATATCGGCCCCAACTCGTCGAACGACTCGATCGCCACTTTCGATCGCTTGTGATTTGAGCCGATTTTGGCCAACATATTGACCAAACACTCGGTGTCCGTCAGGTTGTCGACGAGCGCCGTGATTGTGTACATCACATTGGTCGTGTGCGCCAGTAGCTTCTTCGTTTCACCCAGTTCGCTCAGTGGGATGTGTTCGAACGACTTGAATAGTTTCTGGTATTCCGGGTACTTTGTAAACAAGCTAAAAAATACATCATAAATTATGTCTAGATAAATCATAAATAAATATGTTATATCAAAAAATTATTGTGTTAATTTTATGCGAATATACATGCTAGTTTTTAAATTATCTCTATTTGTAATGGGAATATGAATATGTATTTTGCCAAGATCTTATGATCTTATATGTAGAATATTTCAATTATAAATGTAAAATTATTTTAGGACTTAATTATTTTTGCACTAAATTTTGTTTGCTAGTTTTTTAAAAATGCGAATTGCTTTTATGAATTAATTATGATTATAAAATTATTCGTGAGTAATTAAGTAATTAATTTATGAATATTATAATTATTGACAAAAGAAAAGTCAAAACGAAGAGTGCATTCATTTGGTTGAGTACTCGAGTGAGACTTCGCACGTAATGCAGAAATACTTGATTATAAAGATTCTTAAAACCGATTAAACAAATATCGAATGAAATAATAAATACGAAAATCAGTGCAAAGGAGACAATCGACTCACTCGATGAACAACTGATTGCCGAATGTTTTGCTGTCCTTCCGGATCGTAATCCAACTGCTCTTCACTAATTCGATGTCTTTCTCCGTAAGCGCTTCCGACGACATTATGGCAGCGATATTTGAACTGTGTAAAACGCAAAATTACCTTCCTTGCACTATTCAAAAAACACACTTGCTTGGAATTAAATGCTGACTTTTATAGCCTGGAACAATTTTAGTCCAAACTTTCAATTTCCGATAAGGCTTTCGGAACGGTTAAGCTTGTATATTTAAATAAATTGTGCCAGGCAAACTTGTGCTGAGTACATTAAAACTATTATAAAACTTGATAAGGAGCTTTTGTAGCATGTCAGCTGTGACTTTCTCATGTAATTCAAACGTAATAGTTTAATTCAGTAATCAAATCAGTTAAAATATTTTTGATAATTAAACAGATACTTTTATATGTGTTCGTAAATATGCTTTTTATATTGACAAGATGAGTTAATGCGTTAATCAAGGCTAAAAAATTGTATAAAAACTTGTTAGGATTAAATTAAAGCCATGCATCACTTGAAAAAATATTTGTATATATCGTTGCTATAAATGTTTACATAATTTTTAAAAATAAACTTGTTATTCCGTAATATTAACGTAAACATAAAAAAATATTTAATCAAACTCATAAAAGTAATAAATTATATAAAATATTTAATTTTAATGCTTAATAAAAATCAAAATTGAAATAAATTAATGTTGATAAGTATGCACCGGCCCTGAAGCTACCACTTTAGCATGCAAAATTATTATAATTTGAAACAAGGTACATTCAGTACAGCAAAGACTAATTACTGTTTGATTGAGGCTTTCCAACGAAAATCAATCTGTGCAATTCTATTGTCTGCATAATTGAGCGAAGATTCACAGAAACTTTTTTCTTACTTAACATTCAAACAATAAATCTTCGGCTTTCAGTGCAAACAAGTATTTTCGTAAAAACAAAACAAAATTCAAAATAAGTTTTTTTCAATGCATTCGCTGACAGTACTCATACATTGAATTGTTTTCGACACAAAATCGATTCATCAATTCGTGTGTTTTGTGCGCATAAAACAAATCGCGTATAAATTTAAGCAAGACATTTGATAATAGCAGATAGTTTATTTATTTAGACTTAACAAAATTAAGCTGCCTCTTTTACTAAGTGAAGTTTTTAGCTAGCAAATCAATTTTGCAATGTTTAAATTGTTGGTGATTGGCATGCTTTTGGCATACATCTCAAATCTAGATTCGAGTGAGTCCTTGTCCCTTGCTCATTTTTCCCATCAACAAAATAATGAATGAAATGGATAAAAAATCAATTTTTACAATGCATATTTTTTGCGTTTTCAATGCCATTTTAAAGTAAGAATTTTGCGTTAATTTATGATTCGTTTGCATTGGTTGTGTCAGTCCTGTGCGCTCCAGTCGTTTCGGGAATAGAAGTCGAGTCGTCGGACAACGGCCGGCAATTGGACTTTCCGTCGGATAATGAGATTCCGGGCAATGACGTGCGACCCGACGTACAGCCGGATGTGCGGCCGGGCGGCCCGTTTAGGCCGGGCCGCCGGGGAGGCCGACAGAATGAAGGCTTTTTTACACGAATTGTGAACTTTTTCCGAAATCTCATTGGAGGTAATCAACCAAAGATCTTATTAACTTATATTACCATGTTTATATGCGTTGATAATTTAGGCGAGAGAGGAATTGGAGGCCGAGGAGATGGCGAACCGGGTGGAGATGAAGGGGTGTTTGGCGGTGGGAGCGGCGGCGCCGGAGGAATACTGAACTTTATTCGGCGTTCAGTCTCGGGAATAATCGACACAATAATGAAGACATTCGGCGGCGGATCGGCGCAGAACCCACTGACGCCCGGGTCCGACGGCGCCGCCGACTTTCCTTATCGGAGTACAGGCGCGAAGTTTGAGCCCATAAAAGCCGTCTAACCTAACTGTGCGCTAATTGTTTGTGAATCTCAATCTCGAAAATTGTTTTCCCGTTAAGTATGTCTCGAAATATGATATTTTAATATTTGTTTAATACTTGTGATAAGAATTGCTATTTTCCTCTTCTCGTTGTTTATCAGTTGTTTATAATATGAAAATGTATTTTTAAATCAAATATTAATTTATTATTAAATAAGTATTTGTTTTGTTATTCAAATGTGTGTTTAAATTGAATAGATTATTCTTAGTTTAAATAAAGACTAAAATTATTTATTCAATTGTTCAATAAATTGATTATAATTTTTTCGTTTTAACTAATAATTATTTTATTGTCTAATCAATGTGTTTAAGAAAAGCAGATAAAAACCACAATTAATACTTGAATAAAAACCCCAAGATAAAATGTTTGTAGGAAAAATAGCGATGTCTAAGTTTCAGCTCTCATTCTCTCATACGTTAGTTATCTGTAGAAACGCAACAAAGCGTACAAGTTACAAAACAATCATGCAACAAATAAATCCTGTCTTAAGTGATGACTTAATAATGTATTAAAATTTCTAAATTAAAAAATCATTTCTATTATTGAGATTATATAGTCAGACAATTGAGAATTATAAAAATACCAATGCACACAAAAATAAGTACGTTACAATAGGAAAAGCGTGCAATTATATCAGTATATCATTATACTGTATAACAAGTTATACAGTGTATATTGATACTTGTGATGTATTAATATATAATAAAAACTAGAATGCTCAATAAGTGATAAACAATCATAATAAAAATGTACAGTGTGATAAGAGCGCCCGAACAATACGGGGCCTGAAGTGACTGAATAAGTATTAATAAAATAACTGTTTTTATTGGGAGCGATGCGTATCGGGTGAAGAGGGAACAAGTAGGGGGACGGGTAGGGGCCGGGTAGGAGAAGGTGCTCGAGCGCTATCAGGAGTGGACAAACAGTTCGAGCGAAATCGCGGCGCCCATAAAGATAAGGTGAATGAGTACACAGATAGAGGAGAAGGTGGTGTAGAGTTGCCATTTACACAGTTTCAATGTGAGCAACAGCGCGAAGATGATGATCAGCAGCACAATCGACGTGTACGGCAGCGCGTCCGACGAGATCGCGATGAACGCCCGCCCGTAGTCGCCGTTAGAGTTGGCCAATAGTATCAGGTTCTGGAGCAGCCACGGTATGCCCAGTCCGCACACGATCGCGAATATGTTGGACGCGATCGCCGCACACATACCCATCGACGCCAGGCCGTGCTTTCGGATTACGATTATTGATGTTACCAGATCTGGCACTAAATTTTAGCACAAGCACAAATTTAGATTGAAATGATTAAATTATAAAACTAATAAATAAAGCTACACTGTATAAATATATTTTTAAATTACCTGCAGAACCCGCAGCTAAGAATGTCATCCCAGAGATGGTGTGCGGAATCGATAGAGTGGTACCTAATTAGCAAATTAAACATTTTTAAAATTAATTAAATGTTAAAATGTACTGTGTATTTTTAATAATAAATAATTTACTCAATCCGTTGATCGACCAAACGGTGAAATAGGATAATCCGGTTAACCATCCAATGGAGACGACGAATGTGAAAATATGCCACTTCTTGGGCATTGTTATGTAGAAGAGGATATAGACCGGCATTAGAATGATTGAGAGAAAGCAGTTCTTCATAAACGAGCTCTCGATGTCGTCGCTCTCGATCTGTTCCAACTTCTTCGTCAGGATCTCCTCATAGCCGCTCTTCGGGCTGGCGATCGGCGGCTTTCCGTAGTAGGAGTAGTTGTCAATGCCGTTATAGCCGGCCATCTGTTCCATCAGAATGGTCTGCTTGGCGCTGATGAGCGGCAGGCGTTCGGAGCGTTCGATGGCCTCGAGTTTGTCGGTGAGTTGGTCCAGAAGTCTGTCTTCGCTCTTCATCGACAGCTTCGCGTTATATATCATAACTCCGACATAGATTGCAAACAGCAATGTCAGTAAAGATGAGTCCATTCTGTACGGCCATTGGAGTAGCCAGACACAATTTGGAGATACAGTTCGTTAAACAAGTGATTAGCTAATTATTGGAGTAGTCGAGACTATGCTCTCTACGGCCTTACAGGTCGACCCGATTGTCTTTAATGACAAGAATCAGGACAATAATCGATAGGATATAGAATAAGAGGTCTCGGAGTATAGGCAACGCTTCCAATTTGATAGGCTTTCCGATGAAGACGCGGACAGCGATACCACACGCGGCCGGTATGGCCAGCAGATTGAAGACCGCGCTTCCAATGATCGCTCCCGTGCCGATGTCATTGGACGTGAAGAATACGCCGATCGCCGACGAGAAGATTTCCGGACCAGATGTGCCGATTGGGATTAGTATTGCTCCGGTGATGTCGGGTGGCAAGTGGAATACTAACAAGTACAAAATTTTAAACATACATTGATAAAACATAAATTATTAAATTAACGATTTTAAATAAATAAATTACGACTAAATTATAAAAATATATATCTCTAGTGAATTATGTTTTATGATCTTTTAACATTGATACATTATGCTAAATTGTTTTTAATTTTATTGTTAGATGTTATAACTAGATAAAATATTGAATAAACTGAATTGGACATACGTTTGCCAAGATACTCGAGCGATGGCACGAAGTGTTCGTCGCACAGGTAAGCTATAGCCAGACACGAGTAGATGAAAATTGACAATTTCACAATTATATCACCAATGAAAGTTGCCTAGGTTTGTCGTAGATCATTTTTTGGAATGAATGTCGCGTTCAATTTTTGGTTAAATGATAAATGTTTGCAAATAGAAGCGAAAGCAATAAATTTAAACAGGGTAGATGCAACATATTTTTATTAATAAAATCACTTATGATCTTACAGTGTGATTACATTTTGCTAAAAATAAGCGGATTTTTTAATGAATGGCAAGCGCTTAGGCTCAGTAGTTCGAAACGCTCAGTAGATTATGCTTGCTAATCGCTAAGTTTGATTAATTTATCTAGCACGTTTTTATTCGTTTTGCACTAAGTCTTGGTATTCATTAAATAATATTTTTTCATTCAAATACTTACCCTTTAATTAGATAATAAAAAAACAATTATAATTATTATGGCATTAATGAGATTATACAATAACAAATATGTACATAATAAAAATTAATTAAATAAACTTAAGTAATTAATAAAAATTACAAAAGATTATAAAATTAAACGTGTTTTTATAGTTAGCTTAATCCAATCGGACGCTTGTTTAAGGCTCCGTTGAATATGATCTACAAATCTATGATCTGATTAGAGATGAGGGAAAAACAAGAAAAGAACAATTCACTAAATATATTTCAACAAGATCAATTGCAATGCAAAAATTTGGCAAAAAATTCAATGATATATTGTGCAAAAAAAAATAATAACTAAATAAACAAATACTAAATATAATAAAAACTTCCAAATCCTAACAAATTCTGCTTAAAATTGCACAGTAATTGTTTGATGATAAAACGACTCTTACATGCTCGGCCAAGTCGGCAGTGTTTAGGGTCTGGTTCCAGAAGATCTGAATCGAACTACTCGTTTGATTATCAGCACCGGTAGTGCCAATCGAGTCTACGGTTGTGTGGATTGAATAGCAGTCACCATTCGATGCGTTGTCGAAGACAGTGATTAAAACCAATACTACTTTAAAATAAAGTAAAGTTTTTGCCATAACTCGTCGAAACAGCGGAATGGGGTCTGAATTCGTTTTCCGCATACATTCCGCTCTTATATACGACTTTTTTTTGGTGCGGGTATTGCAGGGCTGACGTCTCGGTGCGAAAAGCCAATAGCGGGCGAACACCTGATAAGATATCATCGTTTCTTGTTAGAATGTTCAATTTTCGAGCTGTGCTTGAGAAATAAAAATTTGCCCGGCTCCTGCGCTAAAAAATTTGTTTTTAATTGATTGTAGACATGATAAAATGCATAAATATTTATATGTTAGTAATTTATAAACATATTAAAAATATTGTACTGTATTGTACTGTAATATATAGTTATTTCTATAATATTTTAATCTGTCTAATTTAAAGTTTTAAAAAATAATATTTAAAATAAGTATACTGGTGATTAGTTTAATTGTAACTATGTCTTTTTATATTCTCCATTTAAGAATCTTAAGTATCAAGATGTTTTAAATAATTTAATTCAAATTTAGTATGCTTGTTGATGTTTGGAAAACCTTCACAACTAAAGTAGCATGAGTAATTCTAAATAGAAGTAATGTGTGCTGAATACACGTGCAATTGAGCAATCAATTGATTCATACATTAATCATATGACTGAAAGTACATGCCTAAATATATAGTACTGAATGTACGAGACATAAGTACACAGCGAAAATATGAATGCCGTCGCTAAATCAAATAATCGGCTTATCTATTTTTAATAAATTATACCCAGATACTTTTCGCCGAATGGTTGCCACTAATTGTTAGGCCATAGCAACTGTTGTGTTGCGAATCGGAAAGAGTGATCTCAAACGTTAACTCTCGTCTGCATTGTATTCGAGTCGTTAATAATCGGATCGAATGGAAGTTTTCCAATAGTTCTCCAAAATTATGATATTATTTCTGATTATTATTCTTATCATAGGCTCCGCGAGAAACTACTTACAACTCACCTTTTTCTAGCGCAGATTCACTCATGTTATTCAATTATGCCTTGATCAATTTATGAGTCTTAGTTTTGAGAATTACATTCCAGAGAAATATACCATAAAATTTCCATGTTAAATAAGTTTTAAGTAATTCAATTATTAATGTTATTTATTTATTAATATTTTATTTTTGATAAGTAAAACATCTTAATAAAATCTTTATGAAATACTATATATTTTATGCAATAAATTGTTTAGAAATTTTGTTTAATTATTTACTAACGAATGGAATGCTGAATTTTAACATGCTGAATTATTTATTACTAAAAATATTAAACCTAATATATTGTATAAATAAAATTCTATGCTTTTTATTACGCACAATTTTTAATATATAAATTTTTAGCACAACTTATTATGCAATGAATAAAATAAAATTCTTGATAAAAATATTTTTATTTAAGATACAAACTACTTAAAATGTAATTTAATCAGCTTTAAGCTTGAAATAATAATTACATTTTGATACAGAACTAAAATCTTTATCATTATTATTTTTTAAACAATACAGATTAAAAAGCAATATCTTATTATTGGCAAAAAACTCTATTTTTCTCAGTTATCGACACGTTTTGGTCGATACGTGAGGAAAGACAAGTGGTTTGTCTGATGTTATCGTAATATCGGCTCAAATATTAACTCTAAATATTAAATCAATTATTGAGGAACTGATTAATCGCATTCAGGTTTCAATGTTTTCTTCATTTCGGTAACAAAAAAATCAAATATTAATTGCTATCAAATCAAAAGCAAATATAACATTGTTAGCGATTGAAGCGCTTTGCGAACGTTTAGAATTGTGTATCAGTTATTGTATAATCTATCATGGCAAAAATATGAAGATACAAATTGATTAGCGTCTGGTTAGAAGAATTGATTAAACACTTCACTCATTCCCCGCAAAGGCATTGATCTATACATTGGGTTACGAAACGGCAAACCCTGACTGAACTGAATAGTAATATCCAATTACTTGTGAACGCAAATAAAATGTTGATTGCTTAATTCAGACAATCAACTTCAATGATATTATGCTAAATCTCGAAAACAATATTCAAATTAACTTTTCGCATTATCTCCATATCGAAATTGCATTGCGCATTAAGAGCGCAGTTTTATTCTTGCTAAATCTAAATTTGATGTCAATATTTACAGTTAGCTTTTCATGGTAAAAGTTTGTTTTAAAATTTCTACCCGAGTCCAAGCACGTATTAACAAGATTAATTTGTAGATTAAAATTTAAATTGAATTTAAAATGTTTTCTTTATAATTATGAAAAATTATAAAATAGAACATGTATAAATATTGCAATGTATTATACAGTATAAGTACACACTTGTAATTTTGTTAAATAATTTTATAGATGTAATTTTTTATAACAATAATACGTTGATATATTTTTAGCAATTTACAGTTATTTATTTTTAGATTGATAAATTAAGAGAATGGAGTATTTTCAGCAAGGAATATTTTTGTATCAACAGAAAGACTTTATTCCACTTAAAAATATTATTGTTATTCTTCGAGAAACTTGTTTATTTACATTATGACTAAAAGTATTGCTAAAAATATTTCCAAAGTTTTAGAAAACAATAACTGATATACAAAAAATAGTCATTGCATTTATCACTGATAAATTATCAAGTACTGCATTTTAAGCTAATTGTAAGTTAAGCATTTCTGATTATGTGCTTGATAAATCAATGCAAATAAAAAACAAAATTAGGTTTGGATTTTATTCTGTATATTTATAATTAATGCACTTATAAATTCAGACATAGCAACAATGAATTTATCTAGCTCATAATTACAAAAAAATATCAAACTAGAACACATTTTAACATTTAATTTATCATGAATTAAAAATAATGTCTTTAAATGACGCACTTTTCCGGCAATATAATCGAAATTTCTAGTACTGTATGTAAATTTATCAAGATTAAAAGGACACATGATTATACTGTACAGTCAAAAACTCAACAAATCAAAGGTCGGTCAACGACGAGCACACATTGAGTACGAGACAAAAGTAGCGTATTTGTACATGAGCAATTTGTGCAAATGTCAAGCCCAAAACGCACATGTACATTTATTTCAAATCTATTGGAAATCTTTTCGGAATTTTGATCAACAACAATCCGTTTACACAGTAATAAGGCTACTGTATAAAACTATATTCGCACATACATGCCTCACAATTAGAAAGTAACATTTTGCGAAATAGATTGATGCTGACTATTAGCAATTTGTAGCATTTTTAACAATGTTTAGTAGAAATACATTCATGAGTTTGACTTCAAGAATGCTTTTCTGAGTTTAACTAATTTTGTGTTCATTTGTGATGAAAATTACGAATTTTAATAATTTATTGAATTTTATGCTAAAAAACGTGTTTATAATCAAAATCATGACTTTGTGGACTAAACAATGAGTGCGAACATCTATGCTTGAAAAGATAATTTATACTTGAGTAATTAATTCTTCTATAATTGTATTACTGTGTTTTTTGTCTGAATAGACACTTTTTTTTATAACAATTACTGTAAAGTTGTAGTGAATCTATCGGTAGTAACAACTGTATAAGTACTCTAAAAAATAGACTACTTGAAAAAAATCCTACTGGGTAATGGTTTTGCTAATTGTTATCAGTGTGAATGTGTGCTAAACTCGTTGCAATTTAAATGTGCGCAATCATCAAATTACCAATCAACAATCTCCACCGATATCTAATCAGTTGTGAGAGACGCTCGTGATTGCAGTTTTGCGGCAATCGGTTCGCGAATACCTATAAATAGGGAAACAATCGACGCATTCGTGTCTATTATATACGACTTAACCGGCGAAAGGTGTGCAGCAAATGGGAAAAAGCCTTCTCGTGATAGGACTCGCTCTGACATTGTCTTCGCTGATCCCCGTCGACTCGACTGACCAGATCATAGCGCCCCGGTATCTCACCCGGTTAGGCATTCAACTCAACTTCACCCGATGTGAGGCATTTACGCACCGGTTTGATGACCGCTCATTCAACGTCGACATTGTAAAGCGCACTCATAGCCAATCTCATAGAACAGTCTAATTGAAATGAACATGTTTGAATATAGGTGCGAGCCGTAGTCGAGCTAATTGGCAAATTAGTGCTCTTCCTATATTGCTGCTTGGCAATCGGGTCGCTCTGTGATCGACACTTCGTGCCTAATCTCAGCGCTTTGGGTCACTGTAAGTATTCAGTTCTAGTTTGCTAATTGTTATTCGAATGCAATTCGATTAATGCATGTTGATTTCTAATTCGGTTATATACGTTAACATATCGTATCAACGAACGTGAACACCACCAAGTTCATATGATACTTGCAAAAATCAACTTGTTCAAATTTTATAAATAAGACATTTTTTCTATTCTCTTCTATTCCCATAGAGCTTGTCAACAACGGAGCCTTAAGCAAGCGTCCGGTTGTGCAAGTGCTTAGAGCGCACAGTTAACTATGTTTATTATCATGTTCAAAATTGCATTTAACCATTACCAAAATATATACAATAATAAACATTCACTAAATAGTTTACCTTGTTTCATCACAAAAACTAATGGAAAATATTAATTAAGTACTATATGTACTAGTATTTTTCATTAGTAGCAAAGTTTCAGTTTAAATTTTACAATTTATAGTAAATTTTATACTGTACACTTAACATTAACAATATCTCAATGATTATTGTTTTTCATTGAGCCAAATAACCAAGATTATTTAATCAAATGCTAATAACTGATTAATTTCAATACGAATAGCACTATCGCTATCGAGCGAAACGACAGCTTCTATTCTAATACCGTTCGGCACTTCAGGCCCGGAGATCCTCTCTTCGATAATCGGCATTCTATTCGCCGACAATGACATCGGAACGGGTGCTATCATCGGCAGCTCTGTCTACAACCAACTGGCCATTCCGGCCGCGTGTGGCTGCGCTGTTGTCTATTTCATCGGCAAACCCGTCCAACTCGACGCCGAACCCATTCTCAAAGACCTACTATTCTATATCATATCTATCGTTGGGTTGATTTTTACGATCAAAGATAACAGCGTTGACATGTGAGTGCCATGCTTAATTCTCAACACCACTCACACTCTGCGATTTGTATTATAACATTAATGTAACATGTTTGTTTCTAAAGATATGATGCGCTTCTACTACTCCTACTCTTTGCCATCTATATTGGCATAAAAGTTGGCCAAAACAGCACTACCGACGGCAATAACAATGAGCCGATTCGGGAAACCGCCGCTGAGAACGCCATTAACGCCGGCGAAGCACCGGCAGAGGAAGAGGACGCCGACGACCTTATGGACAACAAACTAGTAAACACACTGTTACTGCCGCTGACAGTCCTGTTCGACGCGACAATGCCGTCGAGTATGTCATCTTCGGGCAAATTCTTCGTATCGATCGGATGGCTGTCCACAATCTCATACGTGAGCGTCACCGCCATTACCGACTTCAGTGAGTAATCCCTTTCCAAATCTGTTTCGCGATAGAGATTAAGACAATTAATCCAAAAGAGAAAAGATTACAAAAAAGCAAATTATCTTTTATTGTGACACTAATTACCACTCATTTGTCAACACAATTAGGCGAAACCCTATGTATACCGCAAACGATCGCCGGTATGACGATTCTGGCCGCGGGTTCTGCCGTTCCCGACCTCGTGACGGCCGTCGTCGTGATCAAGAAGACGGGAAAGGCGTCGATGGGTATCTGTTCGGCGCTGAGCGCCAACATATTCGCGATTCTGGTGGGTCTGGGCTTCCCGTGGCTTATCAAGTGCGCGATCAACGGCTACACGAGTCGAGTGCCGGCGTTCGCGCTCTACTCGGCGTCACTGCCGCTCACGTCGTGTCTGCTATTAGTGGCGATATTCGCGCTGATGTTGGCGTTCAAGTCGACTGAGTGGCAGCTGTTCGACCGCCTGGCCTACATGTGCGGCTCCATTCACGCCGCGTTCTTCCTCTGCACCATCTTCATCGAGTACTTGGTCTAAGTGGCCGCCCAACCGAGCATTTAATCAAGTTATAGCTTAGTTACAATGTAACTTTTATCCCTTGAATATGATTTTATAACTTATTACAGCAATTATTCTATTTTATTCTGTATTAAATTTTAGTGAAATAATTTGACTTTTATTAAAGATTTTATTAAAGAGATTATTATTATTATTATTATTATTATTATTATTATTATTATTATAGATTAATGACTTGCGAATAAAAAGTTACTTGTTGTAATCGATTGGTTTGTTTAGCATGTCGCTACTTTTTTTTGATGATACTGTAAATGTTCTAAACTTTAACATTGTAAAGTCTATAATATTTCAAATGTTTATTATGCATCGATTATGTCTTTTTTTATACAATGTAAAATGATCGATTTGCTTTATCCAATAATAACAGTGTAATGTTTTATAATTATTATTTATACTGTACAATACAAAATGTTTAAAATGAGTGCAGTATTATTAGATATCTTGCGAGTGTTTAAACACTATCATTTTGCTACTGCTGTGTATTGTTATTTTATCTAGAACATTTTGTCACATTTGAGCAATTAATTTCCGACACACAATTTTGGCACGATGCTATTTGAGTATAGAATTAACACATAATAACAACATCTTTGTTAGACAAGATTGCATGCTTAACTCTACAGCTGACGATAAATTAATCTTTTCCATACAACTCTCTTTTATACAACGTTTAATCTATAAAATATTTTAATATGCATTATTTATACGACAAAACTTACATTCAGTACTACACTGATATATTTTAAGCATTTCTATTTCAAAAGATTTATCAATATTAAGAGCAAAGTTCGAGAATTCTGTTAAAACATTAAATATTTTTGTATAAAAAATTGAATTAAAAATATTTATTTGAAAATTGATTTTTGATTTCAAAAGTTTCTGAATTAATACAGTATTTACTGATAATAGCATTCATTATTAAAGTCACGTCAGACTGTGTGCGTAATTTGTAAATAAATCCAAAGTTTAAACAGTTTATTAGGAATAAACAATTCAAACAAGATGCATTTATTTGTTTATCGAATAAAATATTCCTTGTTAGAATATTGATTTTATGCGAGAATACCGGTACAGTAAAACAACGCATTTATAATACTCCACTGTACAATTACTAATAAAATTATACATGACTAAACAAGTAAATATTTAGCAAAACAAACATCTCAAATTTATTATTTTGTTATTGATTTAATTTAACAAGTATATAGTTAATAGCAAGCTAATTATATTGATTTTTATTTAATAATAGTAGATTGTACATTTCCAATTTGATTATAATATCAATGCGTTTTTCTCTATTAAACAAAATGCTTCTGTGTTTTTGTTATCTGCTGATCTGTCAAATATCTTGTCATTTGCTAATTTGATACTTGATAAAAACGCGCTACAAAAAGCCGATTGAATCTGCCGGTGCAATCAGCGCCAGCCGAACATCTGCTCGAACTCTAAATATAGACTCAGTTTTCGATCGAAATGCGGGAAAAATTCGATAAAAAAGAGTTGAAATTAAATACAAAAAACATAACAAATGTTAGAAAAATTAGTTCAACAAAATTGATATTGATTATTCGCGATAATTAATCTTGTTTTTTGAAAACTTCTTTTTAAATAATAACACTTTATACATGGATAAATAATAAATTATCTTTCCAATCTTAACCTTCAACCGGTTTTTAATAGTTTGCCAGTTTAGACCAAAATTATCAAGATAAATTTAATATGAATCAATAAATATATATATATATTTTTATCTCTTTATGTCTAATCAAATTTGAACTGGCTAAATCTGCCCGAATCTGCAATTCCGATTGATAAAATATAAATTGACATTGCACATTGCACATTTCGCGACGTAAATATTAATTTAAAGAGATTGGAATAGCATGTTATTAATTAATTAAAGGAAAAGTTAGCATTGCGTTTTAATCAGAAACTATTTCTTGATCAAATTATTAACGCGAGTAGAGTATACGTGTTTACAATCAATAAGTTTGCCAGCACAAATTTGCGAATGATCAATCAATGTCAAGTCTTGCTAAATTGATTTATTCAATAATTTTGTAAATTTGTTATGCATGCTAGACCTTAATCTGATTTAAATCTTAAACTTCTATACATGTAAAAATAATTATTAATAATCTAATATATTTTACCAATATAAATTGTGCTTTGTATTAAAATTTGTTTACATATCAATTTTTTATAAAGCGATTTAAGAGTAATAATTTAACATTTTAACTTTATATATTTAATTTAAGCATCAAGCTCAAATAAAAAACAGAATACAATAAACAGTAATAAAAAGCATTAAGAGTAATTTTTAAATCAAAATAGAGAATTAGATTTATACAGTTTAATTTTCATAATTTTTCCGCAGTAATGCAAACATAGAGCTAATACGAAATGAAATTCGGTTTACACTGTTTATATTAAACGGTAATATTTATGGCATGTTATTAAGCTTAAGTGTTTTTAATAAAGACACATAAAATAAAATTTATTGCGAAAACGATTACTTTTATACTTGCTAGTACGGCCCGCAATTGAAATAAGAAATGAATGCAATTATTCCGTTCTCTTATTTAAGTCGAGAGAGAATTTGTCGGAATTTAATGCGAAAATTCCGTAAAAAGCAAAAGAATTTGTCATAAAATTAATGCTTGACATCAATGCAGACATTACTCTTCAAACCAAATATTATGTTTTGTCTGAAATGTCGAAAACATTTTCCTATTTGTCTTAATAGTGAAGACATTTTCGAAATCATTTAATTTTTTGTTACAACTGTTTGTTATTGCGATAAAAACATTTAAATAAATACTTTAGTATTTTTTATACAGAATAATTATTTGTCTATTTGAGGAAACTGTTTTGCAAATATATTTTATATAAATTATTAAATACTTAATATTTTTTGTAACAAAAGTGTTATATTTTGTTTTAATTCATTTTATTTTATAGTTTGTAAAAACAAAGTGATATTTAATAAGTGCTAATATTTATGCAGTATAATTTTTTCGAGATTGTATAAACATTTTAGTTGTTTTTTAAGCAAATGGTAAATCAAATTAAGCCAAACATTAAGCAGAAAATAATGTCGTCAACAGAGCAACAAAACAGTATTCTTTTTTAGCCAGTATATTCTGTGCACAATATTTAATTAAATAAGTTGTCACTTAAGTAGAGTTTTTGGTAAATTTGTTTTTTTGTATTAATTAAATAAATTTTTTGGTTAATCAAACAAAAGTGAATCTAACCATAAGTTTCGAATAAACGCAGCAATTATTCCGCAAAAAATATTGTTAGAAACTTTCGGGGTGAAAATTTATTCTTGATAACAAAAACAAAATTTTTTAATATATATTCTGTGTATATTATTATAAATGTGTTTTTGTATTCTTTAGAATGTTTGTATAGATAGTAAAAAATAGACTGCGTGTGTGTAAGTGTTCTGGGTAATTTATGCTTAACAAATTCTATTCTTAATAGATATAAAGATATTTTGTTAAATGCTCTTCAAAATTGTGATGTGTAGTCGGAATTTAATACCGGATTAGATCTTCACATCTGGTGTCGAAGCCGTTCAATGGATAACATTCAGCTCCAGTGCCTTTCGGCACAAGAACTCATTGAAACACTCATTTCAATACTCTGTACATCAATTGGTTGGAAAAAAATATTTTTAATAATATTCTCAATATTTTATCAAGTATATTTGGTGGAAAGTTTGAACATTTCTAAACAGCCAACGCAAAATGACTTAATGCATGTTGAATTTATTATTGAGCTACAAAAGAATTCTATCAAGCAGAATAAAATTATAAAAATAATAAACTTTCACATTTAAAAGCTATTTTTAATTTAAAATTGTTAGCATTCGGCTAATTTGATCTTGTTTAAATATTAAACACGAAATTATATGCAAATTTGTATTAAAAATAAAAATTTGATGAAACGTAGAAAAGTTTTGCAAAAAATAAGCATTAAATGCGAATTCTATGCAGACATTCGGTATCTAATGGAGTAAACTTGCGTCAGAGCATCGATTTGCAATTTGCCATGCTCGAATCTATAGGAAAGTCATTTTTTAAACAGCATAAAAAACAAAAAACGAAATATCAATAAAGAAAAAGTATCTGTTCTAAAATCAAATTTAAAATTCCAGGGCAAAGAATAATCGCAGCCTTAAAAGTTGCTTGCTTATTTGCATGGTTTCGCGAATGCGAGTGGAAATAAACTATAAACTGCGCAAAATTAAGACCCAAACGTCAATTCTGACATTCGGTGATTGATTAACGCGAATGCAAACCGAAAGCGACGGAAAATTTTTGATATGTAAATCAAATTTACCGATTGAGTCGAAAATGTTTCGACGAAAAGTATTTTCCTAACCAGACACTCGTTTCAGCATGATTAAATTCCAATCTGAATATTGAGAAACTACCAAATATCAAAATATATTAAAATATTAATACAGTATAAAATGAGAAATTCGACGCTCATATATTATTCAGGCACTAAACTCCTATGCTGCAAATATCAACAAGCATAAAATATGCATGGCGAAATGAGAAAATAATTTGTCGCGTTAAATCTTCGAGCGCAAAAAAACAAATTACCAAGATACTAATCCCAATAATCTAGTCGAACAATGTTTTCGATTTCGATTACAAACACTAATCTCTAATGTTGTAACATGCACGAAAAAATTTAATAAAAGAATCTAAATTTAGCTTAACTACAATATGAAAAATACTACAGAATATTAATAAAAAAGAGTATGCATAGACTAAAAAGAATATTTGTATTTTGCACAGAAACATTTTTGACGAGTTAATGGTTTCGGCGAATGTGTTGAATCACCAGATGTTGAAGTGTTTTGGTTTTTAAACGCATTCGAAGTGAGAGAAGAAATGATTGAATAACCGATTTGTATGCAAACACTCGGCGAATACGCTTTGCATATACGCGGAGAGCGTTTCGGAGAGGGTTTCGGAGAGCGAGTGAGTGGAGAGCGAAATGAGATAAAACAATCGGATTTTCGCGAAAACGGAATGTCTATTAAGCACTCGATCGCGAGATTTGCTCGAATAGATTACTGCGGGGGTTATGATGGAGAGAAAATGTATAAAGCTTAAAAATTTGTATGGTGAAATCGATTATATTTTTAAATTGAATATAATCACACAAGCTCACTGTTTACGAAGATATGTTTAAAAACCTTTTAAAACGAATTATTGTAATGTGTAAATTAATACTAATTCAAAATTATTTTAGTTTTATTTAGCAAGCTTGCTAAATGTAGAATTTATGTTTTATGACACTTTTATGTTATTAAACTTTTATATATGAATTTATTTTTAGAATATTTGACATTAAAATTTTATTTGAACAAAATCTTAAACATGCAAAATTGCGACATATCCTGACAATCTAATCCTGACATATAATATAAGTTAATTAAAAATTAAACATGTTGAGCCGGATCTTCGAGGTAGAGTGAAGTCAAACAATTTATTGATTATTTAGCAATCATTTGGTTTAAAAGCATTTTATTTACTCTATTGGCTAAGAGTTGACATATTCTTACTGTACAAACACTGTCAAAGTCAGCCAAATCTCTCTCTCTCTCTCTCTCTCTCCCATACGAAGAAATTGATTTATAATGTAATTCTCGTGTATTTGTCTCTCGATTCTCGAGTCCTAATAAAAATATAATACTGTACACAGACTTACACTCTTTTGATTACAATGTACTTAAAAAACTGACAGGCTAATTACATAAATAATAAAATATTAATTCTCAGTAATTTAATTTATGTTAGTTGCACTAAACAAAAAATTACTTGCTTAATGTGTTTTTAATTACTAGAAAAAATTAGCATTTGAATTTAATATTGTAAAAATTTATTAAACATTATGTTTATTATTCATATAATTAATGATAAAAATTATAATATTTTTCCAATAAAATAGGGATTTATTCAAATAATATTACTTTGTAAATTTAATTAAACTTTTGAATTTTTTGGTAGTGTAGTAGCTATAAATAGCAATAAGAATATTCTTGGTATTATTTGAACAAATATCAAGCTTAAGCCGAAAATATTGACTTTATACTAGCATTTCATTTTAGCTTTTAGACTGATTACTGTCAGACAACGTTTGGCTTGGATTTCAACGAAGATTCCGCGAAAACAACGTATTTCTCAGAATCATAAGCAAGATATTTTCTTTTTTAATTATTTATCCATGAACAAAAATCATAATTCTATTAAAAGTTTAGTTTGCTTTAATTAAATTCTAACTCATCCCATGTGAAACTAATCAAATGAATAGTTTTCTATTTTAACAAGTTTATTTTATAAAATACATATGTATAAGCATGCCTATTTTAGCTAAATATTTAATATTCAAGTAAAGTTCTGTACGTTATAAAAAGCAATCAAATGAACTGTCTAAATTAATTTTTGTAAATTTGAATGAGATTTAAGTTCTTAAACAGATGTTATATCTCGTTATATTTGTACAGGATATTTCAAACAAATGTAAATCCGTTCTAAGAATTTATCCTGAAACTAATTGTTGGAATTTAATTAAATTTATTTACAATGCAAATAGAAATTTCAGTTTAATTTAGTGAAAACAGCTTTTTGCACCAATAATGTATTCAAATTTAAATTAAATCATGCAAAATTCTGATTAATAAATACTTTAATAATTTAATCTAATTAGAAATTCTTTGAATTACTATTTTTATTAAACATTATTAAGAATAAATATGCAGTATGTTATTATTCATGTTTAATTTATAGTTTATAAAAGAAATTTAAATTTTACTTTTATCTTGAACTATTGATTTATTTCTGTAGAGAATTAAATCTCTTTATAAAATAGAATGCTTATTTTTAGCAACATTATTGACAATTTAATCTACTCTATGCACTGGAACAACAAGGACATTTTAAATTAACTTAAAATATTTAGTACTTAAATATTCTTATTAATTTAAAGCAGTTTTAAACAAAATTTGATTTTATTCTATTAAATATTTATTTAGGTTTAATTTAAATAATTTATTTATATTATAGATAATTTTTTTATATAAGTAATAAAAGTTAATGTATAAAAGTATAATGTATAAAACTAAAAAACAAAAATATATCGTATATTAAACATAATTAAATAATACAAATATATAATTTATAGCTCATAGTATGTTATCATAAATAATAACTTTATGTATTAAAACATTAATTTTACAAAACATTACAATTTATTAATATAAAATCATCATTAATTGTAATAACACTAAATACGGGTAATAGTGCATGGTAATATGCCCCTCGAGTCTGACCATATCTCCACTACTTGACAAATAAGTAGATCTTAATTGAGATATTTTGTCCGATATATACAGTAGTAGAGAGTATACTGTATAATATATAAGTTATGTAAGTGAGTGAAGGTATGACCCAAACAACTGGTAGTTATGTCACAAAAGGCTTTCCTTTCTATTAGTGGCAAATCGATCGACAAATATAAAGTCGAATCTTTCGAAAACGCGTAGCCATTGAACCGTTTTTTCGTTGGTTTTCGGATTAAATTTCACAATAAATGCTTTGACCGAAGCGTTGGCCGCCGTCGCCACCAATTCGATAATACGTCGAATTGTCGCTCAAAACGCTTTTCGTACACATATTCATCGATCGGATTACTAATCTAACACTTTTCGGCGGACAACCACTTTCCTCATCAAAACCAATCATATTGGTTTACACACCAGCATGTATAAATAGTACTGAAATTTTACGGGCTAAAAATATCTCTCGCCGAGATTTTAGTGTTTAATTAGTTTTTAATTAAATTATGTAATCATGATAGATTTTGCTTATTTTATTTTATTTCCGCATGTGATATTTTAAAATTGATACAATTAATTAAACTTGTTGTTTATTTTGTATATTTATTGTTTTAAATTATTTTTTACATTTATTTTAAAAGAAACTAATTTTTTGTAATACACTGTATTTGCTAAGTATATCAATAATTTTTATAATTTTTAGTATATTGTAGGCATTAAAAATGTTTATAATTTGTACTGTATACATACATTGTTTTTATGTTAAGAATTTAGCAATATCCTGTCGCGGACGCCATTTGAAGGCAACGAAAATTAGTTTAATATAATTTTATTGTTACTTAAACTTATACATTTAATCTAACATAATTAAGACATAGAGAGTGTGCACACATTAGGGTTACATTATACAACTGTATTAGAGAAACCCAATTACAATCAATTTAAGCATGTTACAATAATCTGTAGAAAATTCTAGAAAGTGAATCATAAGTTTGACAGGATATTGCTAAATTCTTAACATAAAAACAATGTATGTATACAGTACAAATTATAAACATTTTTAATGCCTACATGTCTTTGTCCGGAAATAAGTACGTTTTTGTCGCAGTTGACTCATTTACGAGATATGTCGAAACGACTGCAACACCGGATGCGACAGCCGAAAGAGTCATAAACATCCTTGAAAAGCAGATCATTTGCCGACATGGATGTATCAAAGTCCTTGTTTCTGATCGAGCGAAGTGTTTTAAAGCGGAAATACTTGCACAATTTGCCCAGAGTCTTAAATTTCAACATATTTTCACAACCAGTTATCACCCAAATCCTAACCTTGCAGAGAGAGAGTTAACGCCTCTATTGCTACGTGTTTATCTCATTATGTTAGCTCTGACCACTAAGATTGGGATGAGCAACTTCCTGCCACGACCTTCGCTATAAACACGCAATATAATCGTTCAATCAAGCACTCTCCGTATTACCTAATGTATGCAAAAGAGCCACTCCTTCCGGGAGACATTCCTGCGCTAATCGAACCAATTAATCAACGTATAAACCGTTGGAAAATTGCGTGCCGACTCGCAGAGCAACAGTCACTTGAAGTGCAAAAGTATAACAAAAGTTATCTCGACAAAAAGCGTCAAGACATGCGATTCAACGTTGGAGATAAAGTAATGCTCTATACTCCTACTCTCAAACCTGGCCGATCGACAAAATTGCTCAAGCAATGGTCCGGTCCTAAAGTCATTACTAAGGTCTACTCTCCAGTAAACTACGAGATTAAAATATCGGCAAACAAGACCGATACTGTACATGTCTGTCGACTTAAACGCAATCACGAACGATTACCTTCGCGGCCTCAGATAGCCACTGCGGAGACTCCTCAAACGGCGCCCGACGACATTGCTCAGACAGTGCCATTGCGAGTTGCGTCGCCACGTAGGCAACACAGATACCCGACCAGATTGGCAGTCAGAAACGCCATGCACATGCTCATGCTGTTCTTGAT